>JBBIGC010000024.1:2018691-2037838 GCA_037576955.1 Lepidarchus adonis
CTAAACCACCTCTTTTAATCGGATTGAAAATTTAATCGGATTCAGTGGAATCCGATTACATGAACCGTTTACATGGGGCATTTTTAATCAGTTTCTGTATTTAATAATCATCATCATCATAAGCCTTTATTAGTCAGTACACTTTTACATGCCCCGAAATTGGACCTCTCCGACCAATAGGGGGTGAGGGTAAAAGGTTGGTGACAGTCCGTGTGAGCGACAGTCATTTCGTTCCCAGCCGCCAATATGGCGCTAGGTCGGAGCCGCCCATCCCACACTTCAGGAACGAGAGAAGCCGGATTAAAAGTGCAAAAAAGTGTCCATGTAAACGGGGCTAGTGGTTAGTGGAAACGGCAGTCCGTTTTTGGTCAGTTGTCATTTTTGTATTTTGTATTTAGTGATTGCACTGCGCAAGAGGAACAGAGCAGTAGAAGAAGCCAGGCTCAGATTGGAGAAGTAAGTAGGTATCGTGTTTCTCGGCAGAACAAATTTTAATCCCCTAAAGCCTTAGCAAATAATAACAAGCAGGCATTCATGGTTGTGCAGCAGATCAGAGCATCAAGAGAAATGCTATGTGTGCCAGAAGCTTTTTCCATCCAAGGACTACACTCATCATGTAAATAAGTGCCTTCAACAGAAAGTACCCAAAACCAATCAGGTAAGCGTTAAACTAATCTTTATGAATCATATAGCACTTTGTATCTGTAATATTGTATGCCTTCGATCACACTCACTGCCTATGGTTCAAGACTTTGGTTTTGTTTCTTATGTCATCTATGATCTAGGGAAATGGTTTGCTCTCCGCCCTGCAACAAGCAGAACAAGTGCATCTTGGTATGTATTCCTCTCCTAGTTTGTCATATAGTAGTGTGAAAAAGTGTTTGCCCCTTTCCTGATATCTTTTTTTTTCCCCCATGTTTTATCACATTTAAATATTTGTCAACACAGAAGCCTGATTACTGCCACACCTGTTCTCAATCAAGAAATCACTTAAATAAGACCCACCTGACAAAGGAAAGTAGACCAAAAGATCTTGAGGAAAAAAAAGAAAACATTAAGGCTCATTTTGCCTGGAAACTTCTTTATGATCCCCCAAGACTTTTGGGAAAATAATCTGACGAGACAAAAGTTGAACTTTTTGGAAGGTGTGTGTCCCATCTGACGTTGAAGTAACACCGCATTTCAGAAAAAGAACTTCTTACTAACAGTAAAACATGGTGGTGGTAGTGTGATGGTCTGGAGCTGTTTTGCTGCTTCAGAACCTGGAAAAATTGCTGTGATAAATGGAACCATGATTTCTGCTGTCCACCAAAAACTCCTGAAGGAGAATGTCCAGCCATCTGGTCATGATACTAATTTTGGTTCTGCAGCAGGACAATGATCCAAAACACACCAGTAAGTCCACCTCTGATTGGCTGAAGAAAAAACAAAAGACTTTGGAGTGGCCTACTCAAAGTCCTACCCTGAATCCTATGGAGATGGCGTGGCATGGCCTTAAAAAGGCGGTTCATGCTCAGGCTGAACTACAACAGTTCTGCAAAGATGAGATTCCTCCACAGTGACGGTAAACAACTCATTGCAACACTTGATTACAGTTGTTGCTGTTAAGAGTGGCCCAACCAGTTATTTGGTTTAGGGGGCAATCACTTTGTCATACAGGGCCATGTAGGTTTCTCCTTTAATAATAAAAGCATTTTGAGTTTACCTGTGTTGTCTTTGACTAATATTTCAATTTGTTCGATGATCTGAAACATTTAAGTGTGACAAACATGGTGGGGTAGGAATAAGGAAGGGGGCAAACACTTTTTCACACCACTGTGTGAAGATCATTCCTTATAGTAGTGCAAAGATAGGTTTCACTTTAATAGGTATTTAGATGTTAACACCATGATGCTTTAGAGTTTTCAATGCATCTAATAAGACACTGAACTCTTTTTAGTTGACGATGATGGAGCTGGACCGTCTGATGTTTCGGTCAAAAACAGGTATAATCCAAACGTATTTTGCCTATGACTGTTTCCTTCAGACTTCTTTATCTTCAACACTGTTTGTTGATTTTCCAGTGGCCTTGCAGATACCTCTCTGCTGCCTGAAGGTGCTGGAAATGGAGTCTGTCCCATATCAGGACTTTATGTCAGTTCATCTCCCATCAAATCCTTCACCCCAATATCTGAAGCTACAGACTGTCTTATAGACTTCCAGCAGCAGTACTCAGCCAGGTCCAGCCAGAGACTAGGGAGAAAGAGGAAATTCAAGAGATAGCATGAAAAATGCTTTGTAACAGTGGTGTCTGATTTCTTAAAATACAAATTCATTTTAATATGCCTTTTTTGCTAATTACTATGTACAAATGCAATTAAACAAATTCAGTAATATGTTGCTTTGCTATTTTTATTATTTTATTGTATCATTCCATATTAAATCTGTAACAATATTAAATAATCAGAATGATTTCATTTAAAATGTCACATTGTTTTCATAGTAATATAGGTAATATTTTAATGATAGTTCAGTTGCTTTATAAGGATTTATATGTAACCAATATGATTATTCGTGAAACTAAGGAATATCAACAGAATTGGGATCAGAGTTGACGTTAATTCAAGGTTTCCAGTTGGATTTAATAGAACATAACTTCGATTTAAAATATTTTTTTTTAAGTTAAATCTTCTCATCTTCAGAGCAACGATACAGACTTTTTCTTTCTTCTTTCTTTACCACAGCGAATCCTCTGCTTCCATTTCTTCCTGTCCTCTGCACCTTCCTCTTTTACACCAACTGTTTTCTCACCACATCCATTTTCCTCTTGACTGGCAGCTGCATCATCATCATCATCCATCCCCAATGTACTCAACCTGTGTCAATGCCACCATCTCCCACCCATAGCTGGTCTCGCTAGTGTCCTGTAAATCACTCTTGCTGGTACCTGTCTCACATCACTGATGCCACTCTTCTCCACCCAGTCATTACTCTGGGCTGTTGAACCCAACTTTTTAACGCCTCCTCTGTCCTCCTATCTACACTCATTCTTTTGTCTTGGACTGATTCACTTTCACTTCTCTCCTGGTAGGCTTCCTCACATAAAACACTCACTTTAGGTCGTTCTACAATATTTGGGTTAAGATCAAGGTTTTGATTGGTCCAAAACATTACATTTGTCTTTTGGTTTGGTAGAACAGCTTGGGTCATTGTCTTGCTACATAAAACCATTTCTCTTGAGATCACAGATCAGGGCAAATGTCTTACATTAGATTTTACTGATTCACTTTAAAATGAATTGCGATCAACCTTATTGGACGAGGTTCTTAAATGTTGGAGCACATTTGTCTTTCTCTAACTTTGCCATTCTCATTTAAACCAAAATGTCCAATTTTGGTCTCAAAACCCGATTGTTCACAAAACATTTTTTTTCCAGTAGCCTTCTGGATTCTCCATCTCCATCAATCTTAAGAAAACTAAACTTTATTTTCTTTCATGTAACATTTGTTGTTCAGTGTTGGATTCATGAACCCCAAAATGGTGGAATCATGAGCAATAGCATAGCCAATGTCAAAGAGATCCAATTCTGGGTTCCTTGGTGATCTTCCAGGTATTACCCTGCTCCTGGATTCGTAGCTGGGAATATGACCTTGAGATTCCAGCATTTGAACACAATTTGACTATGGAGTGATGGTGCCAAAATTCTTTAAAGCACCAACATCTACCGGTATTTCTGATATAATTAGAAATCTTTTTTAAAATGATGCACTTTGGTGAACATGTTGAGATCAGACTTTGATAGCTCCCTGTTCTTTAAATAGAATATTTCTCTAATTTTTCCTTCAAATGATCTGCTGGCCTCAGAGGTTTACATACTTTTGCCACTCTCATATTTTAGGTCACAGAAAATTCAAAAAGGCTCTAAAACTTGCAAGTATCACTGTGAACTGGAAATACTCTCCAAACCTGTTGGCATTTTTATTGGCCTCTCCTAATTCTTTTTCTTTGATATAAATATACAGTTATTTAAAAGGCAGGGAAAAAAACGAAGCAAAGAACAAATACCCCAATGCATATAAAAGAAATGCATATTTATGGCCTTTAGAAACCATTTCTAATTGGACAATACTCAAGTGACTTCATCCTATAAGCATAGAACTAGAAACACTTGGGAATTCTTCCAGTTACTGCAACACATGTTTGTGGTCTCGGCCACTGAGGGAGGTCCAAAGAGAGCAAATCAGTATTCAGAGGGAAAATGTATGAAAACAGGCTCCGCAGGCTTAGGGCAGAGAAAGAACTTTTTAAAACCCAAAATAGCATCCAGCAAGTCCAGTTATTCAGCTTGTAGCTGACAAGGTTCCCAACTCTCACTCCTCCTGTATGACAATGACCTTCTATCAGAAATTCTCACCGTAAATCCCCCCTCCCCCAACAGTCTGCAAAAATATTGTCAATCACCACTAGGAAGTATGAAACCCACTCCACCCCCCTCTCCGCATCGACTAAAATATTCCTACCCCTCCCCCCAAAACACACACACAGCAGCCCTGTGTTGAAATCAGCTTCTAATTGAAGTCATGCGCTTCTGGCCATTACACTTGGTTTTATTATGTAGCGCTTAAACCATTATTTCAGATTGTACTGTTTATGCCTGTATTTATATTGTGGATTCCTATTCACTAAGTACAAACGCCCTCTTTAAAATGCCAAACATAAATGCATCCCATTGAAATTATATTTCCACAAACAATTCACCCTCTTCCATATGGTGCCTACAGATATAATCTGGCATTTTGTCATTATTTCCATCATTTAAATCTACAAAGAATGTGGTAACATTGAAAAGTAACTGCAACATTACATTTATCACATTTAAGTCGATAAAAATAATTTGTTGCAACATTGATTAGGACCTCATGCAGGTGGAACCTGCTAGTCTGGAGTTGTAGTTAGCTAAATAAACATTGGGGAATTCTGATGTGCTAAGTGTGTGCGGTCCTGTTTTAGATGTGTGTGTGTTTCCTGAAGCAAGACAAGGTCTGCCTGTAGTTTTTCTAGTTCTCTGATTTTAAGTCATTTTGTGTGTGACCCAATTCCGTGCATATTTCATACCTGAACTCATTTAATGACTATAAGCTGTCGAATAGATTAACTGTGTGTGTGTGTGTGTGAGCGCTGTTCGTGTATATAGTACATTTCTGTAAAGTTTATGGTTAATATGTGTAAATAGGCTAAATTTAAGATGAACATTCCTAATACTAACATTAATAGTGTTGGTGGATTACAACCATGACAACCATAACATCTGATTTTAAAAATGTCTCTGTCTACATTGAAATGATTTATCTCAAATTATTCAATCATCTACAAGCAGCATAGATTTAAAATACTACCCACTTGCCTCAGCAGATTCAGCTTTGAGTAGATGTAAATGATGTAAAAGGAAGTCTCCAAAACCCCCACGTATATAATGGGATTGGCAGGTAACACTAGCAAGTTTTGATTCAAAATTGCCCATGTCTATAATCAGAATAAAATTTGCCCAGCATGAGAGGAATCATGTTTGCTCTCCAAAAGTGATCTTTGTACAAGTTACTGTGACAAAGACCAGGCCTTTTGCCACAATAACAAAATGCAGCCTTTTCTGCACAAGACCCTATATGAACTGTGAAATATAGTTATGGTTTGGGGCTACTTTGATTCATATGAAATGAAGGTTAGCAATAGAAAAGTTAAAACTGAACCAGTGGTAGACCTTTAATGAGCTTAAGCACACTAGCAAGTTCATGAAGTAATGGTTTAAAAAGAAAATAAGATTTCCAAAATTTCAGCAAAACAATTTCAAAGACGATTTTGAATTTTGCAAAATACACTTACTGTAAAAGGGGGCAGCGCTGTCTTCTAAAGCCCCGAGGGTGTATTTTCTTTTCCCAAAGAAGATATGACTGAATTAATGACTAAAAAAAGCTACTTTTATAAGTAAATAAAAAAATTACATGAAATGACATTTATTCACATGACTGTGTAATATTTTTGTTTGGCATATTTCAGAAGTTTTGTTCAAAATAACAAATATGAACCTTCTGTCGGCCTATAATGCTGAACTACCGTGAAAGGCTTAACATTTTAAATATGATACTTTTTCTTAATTTTAGATCTAGAGCTATTTCTAGTATGGCTGTAACTGAAATAGATTCCTAATTTTAGGCTATTAAATTCTGGAGCCACACATTGTAGTAAATCTTAATTTGCTGTGATATTTGGTGGGTCACTACGTCCACCAAAATGCATTGTGATTCTCTTACTAAGCAATGGACGGAGGAAGAATAGTTAATGTCAGCACTGCATCATTAATATCTGTGGCACTTGAATGATCTTCCTGATGTACTGCATACCATAATGCAATGCAAAAAAGTAACAGCTGCTAAACAATACCTAGGTGTCTAAGGAAATTAGGTGGGTCTTGGGACTGATATCTGATCGGTTCAGACCCTGATCCCTGTTAGAATATAGCCAATTGTACAGCATGGGGTCATTCCTCTGTCAGTCCACCAGAGGGAGACATTCACCCACCTGAGGCTCTGTTGTGCCTTTTTCTGAGCGGTTTCTCACACGAAATTCCGTATTCCCCAGTATAAGGTTTCATGATGGATCGAACAGGTTTGATGAGAATAATGTTGCCCCCTTGCAAAAGTTCTCTCCATCCTTCTATGAAAGTCTTAACCATTGCTCTACATTCTCCTGCCTCATGAAATTACACAGGTCTTGGTAGGTCTATGATTCAAAGTCAGATACAAATGAAGAACAGATACTTATAGATACCTTTAACATCTGTCTTTGTATAATACTTGTTTTTTAAATCCAGTATCTCTAAGAATACTAAATGAAACTTAATATGATTGAATGTAGCATGCCTCATATAACCTGTACCTCAGTGCCATGAAAACCAAGTACGGTTTTAGACTAAACAATGGTAAACTGTGGTAAAATTGTGGAGTTTATGAACTGAAGTTTTTACAGTTTGCAAACGATTGAAATGGGAGGATAACCCTATCTATCTATAAGTTTGGCGAGCCCAAGGATGTATTGCTACAGAGCTGTTATTGAACGTGGATGGTCAGCATGGGGTCCAGAAATACATGTGAGGCCTACAGACTGCGAATACAGACTCTACACACCCCTGAGGCTGAAATGTCACACTTCTCACCTTCTAAAAAGCTTCTAGTCTCTGAATTGAACAAACGCTGACTCACACGACCAAGATGAAGACTCAGGACGTGAGCATTTAGACTTTTTGTCATTTTGTTCATATATATATCTGGGTATTTTAGGGGCATTTATATTTTAATGCATTTTATAATTATGTGTCCTAGAGAGCTGCAACAATATGAGCTTTTATTGACCATCCTGCCAATACAATATCTTGTTGCTTTGTTCTCTAAAATGTCTGAACAACATCTCTTTGCCTTTTGACCAAAAAGAGACGGACAAGGTCAGAAAATACACTGTGTCTGACAGACATTATTCTTTGAAAAGCACGTCACAACTTGCCATTTTTATATTTATAGTTTTTTTTACAATGAGGAAGCCGTTTCTTGAAACCTCCACCCTGCTCTCAAAACTGTAAACAGGAAGCCCAACTTTAATAATACATTCACAAAAATCAAACTGTGTTTTCAGTGTAGTTTATTACACAATACAACACAAATGTAAAACCCCTCTGTTTAGGACATTTTGCCTTCAGCAAAAAGATTTTTAAATACCATAAATGCACTTTTAAAAAGGATTTTTAAATACCATAAATGCACTTTTAAAAAGGGGTTTTAAATACCATAAATGCACTTTTAAAAAGGGTTTTTAAATACCATAAATGCTCTTTTAAAAAGGGTTTTTAAATACCATAAATGCACTTTTAAAAAGGATTTTTAAATACCATAAATGCACTTTTAAAAAGGGTTTTTAAATACCATAAATGCACTTTTAAAAAGGGGTTTTAAATACCATAAATGCTCTTTTAAAAAGGGGTTTTAAATACCATAAATGCTCTTTTAAAAAGGATTTTTTAAATATCATAAATGCTCTTTTAAAAAGGTTTTTTAAATACCATAAATGCTCTTTTACAACGAATCACAACTTGGTGACACAATTCTAGCTTGTATGTACATTTCTGCGAATTCAGCACTTGTTACAGAAAAACACAATATTCATTTAGTTAGTATCACTGTAAATGTCTTTCAATGACCTTCAATTCACCTGTGACCTCAGAACAGGATGTAGTATATTAGCATCATTAGCAAGAGACATTTTGCACAGTTGTATTCAAGCTCACAGATCTGCACTCTAAATGTATTTAACTGCTACCTGTGGATCACAGTTCAAAATGTGATTTGGAGTTTTGCTAAGAGTGAACAAGAATCTGCTAATTGTATGTAAATAAGTTTCCAAAAAATCTGGCCACTGACCATTTGATTCCAAGGAGGTCTTCAGTATTTTAGCATTACGGGAAAACTGTACTGTATATGCCAACATTGCATATAGCTCCTCCTAGTGGCATCTTGACAATAGTTGGCTCCAGAGGCCAAAGAGTAAAGGACATTGAAAAATGAAAATCCTGCTATTAGTAAAACCCAAACTGCCAAATGTAAAAATGTGGTAAAAATCATGGTATCAAATATGAAGGGCTACTGCATGGTTTAACCTCCTGTTATTAAACCCTTGAACGCACAATGTTGCCTTTCGTAAGTCATCTGTCCACTACATGCTTCTTTAAACGAGTGCAACCCATCAGATTGGTCAAGTATCAAGGTACAGTCTGAAAATGTGTGAAGATCATCATCAAGCATCACTCGAGAGTGAGACTTCCTTTTCTGACACAGGGTCACATGGTGAGAAGAAAGTGAGATAATTTGCTTTAATAATATTATTTAAAGTGACATGCAGACAACAATCAACGTGCTTTTCTGTGGGCACATGTATATGAAGGTGTTGACAAACCTATTGTCTTTTCATTTGCATGTTGAGAAATTCAGTTTGATGAGACACTTTTCTAAGGCGTCTATGCTAAAAGTGTGTTTAGTTGTCATGTTATCACACATAATTGTGCACAATATAAACTCTAAGATCTGCACTGCCATCAGATCCAACATGTATGTTTTTTTTTCAGTTTATTCATCTTTTTGTTGAGAATTTTGTATTGTTCTCTGAGCATTGTCTATGAAATGATTCATATTTTTCTTTATGAATCTGGTACATTGCTGCACATGTGGGACAAATGCAAACTTTAATTCTGCTGTTAGTGTTATTTATTTATTTATAGTGATTCTGTCTATCTACCTCTGCTAACTTAAATCTAAAAATACTTTAACTGTTGCCCTTCATTCACAAGTCTCAGAACAAACTGTAGACTAAGAACCAGTATGTTATTGTAATATATGTTTTAAAAGCTATGTTAAAAATAATTACGAAGATGTGAAAGCCTATATTTTTTGCTTATTTCAAGAAATCATACTACAGGTACACCTAAAAAAATTGTAAAAAGTTTAGATTCAAGATGCTTTATTTGTCACATACTAGGATATACAAGTATGACCAGTAGTGAAATGTAACTGTGCTCCGTGGACCATACAGATAGAAATAGGAAATTAAGTAAATAGAAATAGAGATCAATAAAACTAAAATAAAAAATAAAAAAAATAATATATATATATATATATATATATATATATATACACACACACATGTACACATATTTATACACACCTTTATCAGGGAAATGATTATTTACATAAAGTGTATTTTATTTAAAGTGCATTTTGGACACATTTTTAAAAACAATTTTGGATTTTATTATCTGAAAGAAATAAAGGCTTGACCTTGTTTCACTCCATGTATAATGAATCTATATAATATATGGATTTCACTTTATGAAAGGAATGTCAAGAAATATTGACATATTTTAGATATACCTGTATGTAATTTGTACTTCCCCATTTGAATATTATTATTTAGGTTTTTTCTTTGTTTTTTTTAAAAAATGAAAATTACCTGAACTGGGAACAATTTGTGCTTATTTTGTGCGAGTTGCAAGTTGTACGTGAGACTGATCAATGGTCACCATGGCCTTTATCTTCTTTTTTTGCCGTGTGGTAATTCACACTTGCTACATAAGCAAATAATAGAAGCTTTTATCTTACTATGTTAACCGGTCAGGCTTTACTTGTTAGCTCCCATTGCTAACTTGGCTAATTGACTAGATTTGGAGTAAAGGACATATTATGGGCTGTAGGTGGTTGCCTCTATTTTGCTTCTCCGGGAACAGGATATTAAAGTTTAATCTTAGGTACACGCTCATAAATAACTGTATTCTAAGCAGGCTGGAGGAAGACAATATGTTATTAGTCATAACGTATATAATAGACAGTACATTCTACAAGGATCATGCTGCTTTTTTAAACAACTGCTAATATGAAAGCATTAAGGGCTGTTTACAAATGTAATTATTGCTTTAATGTCAAAAGAGTAACATTCATTAAGTTTCTCTGGGGGGGAAAAGCCTTTGTTTAGATTTTAGAAGATGATCGGTATCTCGGGGAGCTGGCTTGACTGATCTTGATTCAACTTGCCCAGGACAAGCTGCCGTTTTGGGGGAAGGACCTCAGAAGCTCTCCAAACATTGGGACAGCATCCAGACCAGACTTATGTCTGAAATAGAGCCGTATGTAGGACAACTCTGATTTTCCATCTGCTTTTGTACGAGCCAGCACCTCAAAGCAAAGACAAGCGTGCACCACTCTATTTAAAACGGCTGATGCCACAATCCTCTGAAGATATTTTACTCTGATTCATAACAGAGGGGACTGTGTTTATGCTGCTATAATTGTTGTAAGAGACCTGATTATAGGTGAAAATGAGATCTACATGATTCTCTACATTCATTTAGCCTAGATCACATGGGGAGAGTGGACAACTCCAGTACTCACAGTCTGCAGAGCCACACAGGACACTTTCCTGCCCCTTAACAGAACCGCAGGTGACCTTCACCTTAGTCATGCCCATTGGATTGTCATGGTAATACAAGCACTTAACACACACAGGCTGCAAGGTTAAACATCATACACACCTCCTTCTAGACCCTCAGGACAGCAGCCCAATGGGTGGTGCCATGGCAGCCATGTTTCTTGTTGCTATGGCCTGGAGAGTAGCACAGAAGAAGAAGAAAAGATAAGGATCAGAGAAAAGTGTAATTCTTACTTGACATACATGTTACACTTTACCCCAAGCTTTTCGTTTAAGACATATTTAAGATTGAATAGACTGCAGCCTTTGTTCACTGCTTGCCAAATCACTCTGGAAGATCAACAAAGCAAAATCCAAACTGGATTAAAAAATTAAAATAAAAAAAACATTAAAAACCCTGAAAACATTAGTGGTACAATATATAGGGAATGTGGATCTAAGTCATGGACATAAGTGGTCCCCTGTGTTTGCTTTAACTAACTTTTTTCATATTTGCTTGTTTCGATCTGGGTGTCTGAGCTTGACAATGACATAATTATTAATGAAAGGAAGAATTGCATGAACAATAACTTGTGAAAAAAGAGAAACCGATTTGTTTTTTTTTATTTCTTTATTTTTATTATTTTTTAAAAATTTATTATTTCACATATTGAAGATAAAAACAATATCCCCATCAGGTCAGATTAAGGTACCTGTCATAATAAGAGTCTTTTCACTAAATGAGAAAACCTGATTAACCATTCGAATTAGCTTTTAGGGCTTTGTTTTCTCTTTTCCAGGATGATGGGTTTGAATGTTATCTTTTTAAACTGTCAGACTACACTGAATTACAGTGTGGCTATATATAATGTCTGTGCTGCTGTTAGTGAAGCATTTCTGTCTGAGTGAATAGTGAGAGATCTCTGTCAGAACTGGGGCAAAGAAACGTTAACACTCCCCCTGCTGGATAAAAAAGTTTAAAACAGAAAAGTTTTTTCTTTCTTTTGTCAGTGAGACTGGCTTTGGGCAGTAGAACATTAATGAACGGGTATCTGTAGAGATTTGAGGGGGGTTGATGACTGAAATCTTTTGTTTTATTTGCATATTGAATTCCTCGGGACGACTCACGCAATGTCGCCGGTCACGTGACTCACAACAGGCTGTTTTTGTTTTCTGAATTAAACACAATGACGGAAATAAAAGGGGGCAAAATATTTTTACCCTGACCAACAGTCCATATATTATTTTTATGACATATTATTATCAAGAAATAATTTTAATCGAATCTCCTATTGATTGAATGTTGATTTTACACAAATATATTTCATATAAAATGTTCTATATTTTAATACAAGCCAGAAAACGACATATTTGCACTGCAATATATTTATAAAAAATTATGATAAACTTCTTCATTTAAGTTCTTTGGGAAATCGAGTTTAGCCACACCTAGATCCTGCCCCATTTTTACAAAAAAACATACCAAGCTTTTCCTCTGAGTGAGTGCCGGTGAGTACCCGGCTGTGTAACTTGATAGGGGGGGAGAGAGAGGGAGAGAGGGCGAGAGAGATAGAGATAGAGTGAGGGAATAAGGGAATGCTGAACTGCAATGGAGCAGAATACCATACAGGTAATATAACTTTCAACTTTATCATTTCTTTATTTCGCTGTGTCTATTAAGCTTGCAAAACATTTACTCAAGCCAACAATATTGCAGCCTCAATATGTTTTTTTGAATTTATTTATTATTTTTCATTTTCCCTCCTGCGATTTTTTAAAAAATATTTTTTTTTGCTTAAATCCCGAACTGATTCTCGTTGTGTAAAATCCACAGCGAGGGGAGAAAAAACTCGCCTCAGCTGAACGAGTCGAAAGTTTTGGGATTGCGGTAAACTCGGTCGAAAATGGTGCCTTTCTCCATCGATTTCCACATCCTGCATTTACTCCCTTCAACACACATTAAAATATGTAACATTTCGACATTTTTTCTTCTGTCAATCATTAATTTCTTTGTGTTGTCGTGTCGCTTACCTAGCTCCTCTTTCTACCCCCACCCCCACATTTTCACATTTTCCTCACATAATTTGCTGTATTTCTGTCCCTTACACTTTAATATTTTACTCGGACCGTTTCCTCGTCTCATAAATGTCCGCTTGGGCTGTTTATCGTCCGAGAGAAACTGAAAAACGACAAAATGAGCACGAACTTTACTTTGAAATGACGTGGTGATATTGAAAAGCTCGGAAATATTGCTGAAGACAGAACTAGGTGGAGCGAGTGATTTATTGGATATTACTCGCGTTTTGCATTTTATTTTTCATTTTTTGTTAATAATTTGCCTCAGAAAGTATAACAATGGCCGAGTATGAGGTAATATCGCTGGTAAATGTGCCGTATTACGAGGAATTGACTTGAATCTGTGTGTGTGTCACGTCGAATTACACTTTAGGAAGTGAGGCGAACAAAACAGTGCTCGCTTTTGAATGTAGGAAGTCAATATCGCTGAATTAATCTGGAAAAAAAGAGTAACACCTTGGTTGGATGTGGGTTTTTTTCCACACGGATTAGCCGTTGTAAACCATCTGTGGTCGATTTCCCTGCAGCTTTAGCAACACTACCCGCTAATAACTGCAGCCTAAACAATGTGGAGCTCTACAAGAAGCTCCAAGGTCACATGTGTTTCTGGATGAGGCTCTCCACCTCTGCTTAAAAACGCTGATATTGTCTGGGTGTTTCTAGTTCAAATACAGTCTTGCATTTTGTGGTTGTTACCTAGCTTAGCCTGCAGTACCTCGCTCCACCACTAGTTGGACATGTGGTTTAGGACTCAGAATAAGGGGGGTATGCATTATGTATGTATATGTCTATGTATGTATGTCTGTGTGTGCGTGTATGTATATGTCTGTGTGTGTATGTTGGTGGGGGTAGGGGTGGCTGAGAGTTGCTTGCTTTGGATGAGTTATTTCACAAATCTCAATTTCTCAGTATTTTATATAATATTTAATAGGTGGACAGGTAAGTGGCAATACTAATATCAAGGCTCATGTTTGGCTTTATTTCTGGAGCTTTGTGTTATACCCCTCCCAGTGGTAACAGTGGGTAACTACCATGGAAAAATGGGTTTATCAGCAGTTCTGCTTACTGTGTCCAAATTCAGCTGTAAAAAGCTATATTACTACAACCTCTTTTTATTGGATAGTAAAGCTCCAACACTTGTTGATTTGATGTTTAAATGAGCCTCGTAAAGACAAAAGTTTGTACCATGTCCTGATGATGGCAGTTTACACTCTAGCACAAAACCACCCTGCTGTTGTGTTTGTGGAATTTCCTATGAGAAATATCATGTTTTGCCTTGCAGGGAAAAAAGTGTGTGCATGTTTCCATCACTATCAGAGCTGTTTTTAAGTAGCTTAATGCGCAGGAATGTGTTTTCAACCCTGGAAACAGTACCAGTGACGACCAAGGAATTCTTACTAGTTTAAAGATGACTGAAATCCAGTGTAATTTGCTCCTTTAGTACTTAGTAGTGCTGTTGTGTTTGAACGCAGTGGGTCGAGCGCACCGTTGCACAAACCTTGTCGAATTGAGGCAGAAGAATGAAGACTTTTGTCAATAACGTTGCACTACTTTGAAAAATGTGCAATGAGTATTGCAGAAATTGATAATTCGGATCATGTGAAGAGGAGGTTGTATGTGTATGTGTTCGCATAGCGAAGGGCTGTGAGTCACAAATGCCTTGAATCCTATAAAAGTAGTTCTCACTTTCTTTTTCTCTCTCCCTCCTTAAGTATTTTCTTTTTTTCTTAGTACAGCACTTAGCAATGTCATCTGGTCAACATGGAGCTCAGCAAAAATTATACGAAAGTCTTGTAATTAGTTTAGTAAACTAATGGTTTGTTTTCTGTGGCTTTCTGTTCTTTATTAAAACAGGGAAAAGCACACGACGTTCAGGTTTTAACTGCTATTGTTGATTTTGGCTTAATAACACGGCTGGCTGATATGGCCTGAAAATACTACTGATGTATATATATATGTGTGTGTGTGTGTGTGTGTGTGTAACTCTCTATCTATCTCTCTATCTATGTGTGTATATATGTGTGTGTATGTGTAACTATCTATCTCTCTATCTCTCTATCTATGTGTGTGTGTATATCTATCTATCTATCAATCATCTTTCCATGTGTGTATCTATCTATCTGTATATATCTCTGTGTGTGTGTGTGTGTATAATATAATATTATATATATATATATATATATAATACTTTCAAATTAAATTGAACAAAAGTAGTAAAATCAAGTCGCTGCAGACCTGGACTTTGGGCGTTTAATGGCTGTTAAGTGAACAGAGTGTAGTGAAAGTAAAAGAACAATATATACTCAACAACTGTATTGTCATTTCCTACATCCAATGTACAACAAGCCATAATGCAACAAGTATGTTCAGTATATAGCCCAGCTCTACTACACATGATCTAATTTTATACATAATGTCATACGACGTGGGAAGTTACGTTAGCAATTTGCGATTAATTTATAACGAGATCTTAACTGTGTAAACTTTTATTACTTGTTACCCACACTTCACTGTAGCTCCATTATAAAACTAAAGAAATGCAGTTCAGACACTAAACATGATGGACGGCATTTGAAAACTTTTTTTATTGTTAAATGTGCTTTAATTTGAACAAGGTCTTTTCACATTGATTGGTGAGACTCTGCTTGCTTTACTGGAGGTGCTGAAAAGAATGTCTATGCTTCTGTGTAAAAGTAATAGTGGAATTCCTCTGTCCCCATCAGTGGGTAGGTCCTCCATGCTGCCGGCGAGGCACCTTTGCCTTCTACAAGTCTGTGAGCTACAGGTCAGAAGCTGGAGCTCCTGTTAAGGTCTGGACTCTGGGAGACTTCTACTATGTGCGCTGTGGCCCTCAGGAGCCTGTGTGCATTGCAGAGGTGACCCTCCTGTGGGAGGACCAGAAACAGGGCCACCTGCTGGCCAGCTCCAGACTCTACTTTCTCCCAGAGGACACCCCCAAGGGCAGGGCTGAGGGACACGGAGAGGTAAATCCAATGATCAAAATTATTTAATAGTTTTTTATGACTCACCATGCTGTTAATGATGCCAGGTTTAATGATGATCTCGTTATTTAAATTTTCAATCATTCATATAGCTAGTTATATTTAGCAACTTGTAGTCTGAACATAATATATTTTCATACCTCACCTAATTAATTTTTTTGTGTTGTAAATGCTATTTATTTAATTTTTGTGTTAAAAGCAAAGGCGTGTGTGTGTTTTTTTTTCTTTTTTTTGCAAAAGTTACTAATTTGGAGATACCAGTCTTTGTTCTGACAGTCATGATTTCAGTGACTAAAATGATCATTTATTAAAACCGTTTTAATCAGAAATTAATTAAATTTTCGCACAATGTAAAGCGCAACTAGCGTTTCTAAAAAAAAAAAAAAAAGTTTGAATTATTTTTGAGGTTTAAAACATATTTGAGGTTTTGTCTTGGAATTCAGCCACATGGAGCACTGCCCCACACACATCATATAATTTCCAGAGAGCTCATGTGATTGTAATTTTTAAATATTAGTTTTAAGTATAAAATCCAAATATATATTCCAAAATCTAGCCCTAAAATTGGAGAATCTTTTACCACGTTGGTTCTTTGACATAAAAAGGAAGTTCTTTGACATAAAAGTAGAAATCTAGGAAGAGTTGCTGTTAATGAAGAGGGCAGACTTGCCACAGCCATGGCTTTAATTTATTACCAAATGCTGAACTGGTTAATGAGGTTAACTTTTACTGGAGTTTTTGTAGTGTGTTTCAGAGTCTAACAGTTCAGCCACATTTGATGGTTTGATGATTTTTAACTGTAAAAACACAGTTGTCAGAGCAACAGCTTGATGTGAGTCATGGCAAAACCAGTCATAGCATTTGGAATCTGGAGTCAGATTTCTTGCCTGTGTTTTATTTAAACGTGATGTTTTTTAGGCAAAGCGAATCCATTTGACTAAGCACAAAAACTGGGAAGAGATTTTAAGCTTGAGGCTCCTGCTTCAAGATGCCTTTTCTGTCACTGTATTATACCATACAAATTTACATTTTAGACTGTTTGGATGGATTATCTTTGCCTGGAGGTTGGTAGCCTCTTGTTACCAGTGGCAGCAGAGAGTAGGAGGCAACCCCTTTGTCTCTAGGGTGTCAGCCTCCAACCAGAAAAACCTGATCTAGTATTTTTAGGCTTGCGCAGACGTTGTATTAGCCAATTTTGGTTGGGTTTTAGTGAATCTCATACCACTAAACCATAATGACTCTGCGACTATTTGTGTGTTAGGATGAAGTCCTTGGTTTGTCAAAGAAAATTGTTGTCAGAGTGGAAGACTTGGTGAACTGGACATGTCCAGAACCTCCACAGTGGAAGCGTAGCTGCCCGATGAGCAATGGCCTTCACTTATCTGACAGCTCCCCAAGTGAACCAGAGGATGTGAAAACTGAGAGTAAAGGTAACGTCAAGCTCTTAACCCCATCAGATTATTACACCTTCAAGATTCAAGAGGTTTTTATTGTCAATACAGTCACAGTGTATTGAAATAGCGTTTCACACAGCCCCCCACTCTGGTGCATTTGTAAAAAATATAACAACATATAATAACTATACATATACTTTAAAACAAAAGGGAGATGAAAAGAAAAGAATTATATACATTCACTGAACAGAAAGACAAAACAAAGTTTCAAAGGAAGAATGTCATGATTACAGTAAGAAACAAAACCTGATTTTTAATTGTAAATATAAATTTTTTTTATTGGCTTTCATGTCTCTGTTCCCAATAAAATATATTGTTAATATTTGAAATGTCACATGGTTATTATTCAGTTAGTAATTAGGTTACTTGGATTTATGGGAGACACCATGTGGTGAAAATGTCGAATCATTGGCCGTATTAGAAAGATTGAGTTTTTATTCCCAGTGGTGCCACAACCATCTGTATCCAGTAGTTTAAGAGAGTTCAATGTTAACTGATGTAGCAGAACAGTGTTCTCCTTTAAAAGCATTAAGCTATGCAAAGAAGACCTGCAAGCGACCGTTTGAAAAGATGCGGTGGATAGCTTCACCCTCTTGGTGCTAGTGGTATTGTGTGATGGGGAGATTGCTAGCTAATGGGTAGAACTGGAGACGACTAGCTAGGGTTGGTAATTGGGGGGGGGTACTGTAATTGGTACTGATGGCACTATTTAAAAATCTGCAAGATATGGAGAACTGTTTAAACATTAAATGCTAAGCATTTTGCATTTTTCCTAGATGGCGCTCTAGCAGTGCAACACAGGGTTAAGGTATTGAGCTACCCTCAGTACTGTCGCTTCCGCTCTCTGCAAAAACGCATTCAGGACCAGGCTGGGTGCCCGAGTCTGCAGGACCCACACCTATTGGCTTTGGGGGGGCTAAAAATGGCCCTGCCCAACACACGAGTCATGTACTGCAGAGACATTTTCAACCCCCCACCTTATGGCAGCAGCCCCAGTTTAATGTGTCAGTTTGGTAAGTTCCTCCAGTATAATTTTAGATTGTGATACAGACATGTATGTTAAAGAGAAAGTTCATTTAAAGACAATAAATGAAAGTTTTGTTTTTTTTACTGTAAACCTATGGAAAGAATTAGCTCAGTGTGTGTAATCTCAGGAACGACTTTATTTTGAGATTTTTCAAAATCACACCAATGCCAATGAGGTTAATTTTGTGTTCTTTGTATTTCGATTATATCTCTCTCCCAGGATGCCCTTCTTTAAGCCTGAAGGGACGACCACGAAAAAGAAGGAGCAGAGACGGCAGTGGCACAGAACAGCACAACTTCAGCTACTTTGAGACATGGGGCGAGAGGATGAAGGTACGTTTCTGGTATCAGCAGAACGTCTTTCGGTTCATCACGGTTTCCTGTTCGTGTACATGCAGGTGTAGCTGTACAGGATGTTTGACAGTTAAGAAATTAGAATATTTGCTGCAGTCAATAAATCAAAGGAGGCTAAAAATAAATGTGCAGTTTTCTTTTTGCATTAATTGTAAAAAAGGAATAAAGCTTTGTACTAGACCAGGGGTGCTCACACTTTTTTGGCTTGTGAGCTACTTTTAAATTGACCAAGTCAAAAAGATCTACCAACAATAAAAA
>JBBIGC010000024.1:2039800-2051792 GCA_037576955.1 Lepidarchus adonis
GGGGATGGATGATTGGCTCCATCTGTACTGCAGTGTTTTCTGTGGGTCATGGATCACTCGTTTTTACGCTGTGTTGTTTCACGTGTGCGGTAGTTTATTTTGAAAGGCAGGGCTCCGTGATCGACTACCGAGGTCTTCGCGATCGACCGGTAGCTCGCGATCGACGTAGTGATCACCCCTGTACTACACCTTCAAAGCATATGCAGTAAACAAGTAATGGAAGCTTATTCCCATTAATTAGCATTGTACAAACTGCATTGCAAAATTTATAATTTACTTGTCTAAACTGTGTTGAGTTGGTAAATACCCCTAAAATACGCACATTTATATTTATTTAGATTAATGCGCATGTATTGCATAATTTAAAAAGGAACTAATTTGCTGAGCCATAATATGAAGTGTGTAAATGGCTGTGTGCAGGAAAACGTGATGGGTGATGTGGAGATGGGATGGGAGGGGAGCTGGCTCCCCCATCCTGAGGAGCAGCTCTTTCTGGATCGGCTTTATCTGTTCATGGAGCGTAGAGGGTCCCCCATCAGTAAGGTCCCCAATCTGGGATTCAAGAAGAGTAAGTGTTGAGCCTTCTTCTCCAAAACCAGAATTTCATTAACTGCTTTTTTCTCCTCTCTTTATCGATGTTCTGTATTTTACTCTCTTGTCCACAGTCGATCTCTTCCTCATGTACTCAGCTGTGAAGAAGCTAGGAGGCTATGAGGCGGTAATAATTTTTTCTTTTTTCTTGTCAGCACTCGGTAAGGGTGTCAGATGTTGTGAAGGAGAGAATAAAGTATAGAATTCTGTTATTTAGAGCTCATTTGACTTGTGTTGCTTAAAGGTGACATCTCGACGATTATGGAAGACGGTCTATAATGAGCTGGGTGGCAGCCCAGGCAGTACCAGTGCTGCCACCTGTACCAGGAGGCATTATGAAAAGTGAGTAGGAGCCTCCAATTACACCGGTAAAGTCAACACTACAGACAGTCTTGATTTAACCCCTGACAACGGACTTTTATTCTGTTCTATAAATTACAGGCTGATGCTCCCATATGAGCAACACATAAAGGGGGGAAATCAAGAGCAGAATAAGCCCAAAGATACAGTAACTTCAGTTCCCTTAATCAAAAAGCCTAGGAAAGCAGCTCCCTGTGCCACAAAGAAGAATGTGGTCACTGATCAGGCAAGTATTTTTGTTTTTCACAGTAATGGATACTTCTGGGTTATAATGAATTGCCCTATTCAAAAGTTTGGAATCCGTGTCTACAAAACCGCAATTTTTGTGGATACCATGGTACTATAGCTGATTATAAATTGACTGAGAATTTTGTACAACATAACAAATTGGAATTAAATTAATTTCAGTGTCTGAAGATTCAAGAGGTTTTTATTGTCAATACAGCCGTATACACAGTACACAGTGTATTGAAATAGCGTTTCACGCAGCCCCCCACCCTGGTGCATTTGTAAAGAAGATAAAATATAATATCAAAAACAAAATACTTAAAGGCAGCTATACATACATTTTAAAACAATAAAATATAAAGATATAAAGAGGGTTTTTTTACGTCTCATTTCAAAAGTAGTGTTTAAATTTGGAGGCAGATAGAGGTGGGTAATTTATGTAATTTTCAATTAACTTTCCACCAATGAAAGAATCTCTATGAACTGAATGAAAATTATAAAATCATCAATATTATGTTAATGAATTATCTATTTAATTTCTTCAGACATCACCACTTGACGCCATGTTGGTACGAAAAAGAGGAAGACCTCCTGGCAAACGGAACCCTAAAGTTATACCTAAGAGCAGAGTTGGGAGACAACCTTTAATTGCTAAAATTCACAAAGAGCAGATCGCAATTAATGAACACCAATCATTGCCTGTGTTCCAGCAAATAAGAGTTTCTCAGGCACCTGCAGCTGTCATTCATCTACCCCACCAGCCTAAAGTGGTTGACAAAGTGAGAATGGAACAGGAGCCTTCAGTTCCTTCTTCACTGTCTGGTCAATCCAAGCTCCAGATTGGTGGCTCTTTGGAAGGGTTCAGCCCCACCAAAGGAATGTGTCCTTTAGACCTATTTAGGGCACGTTTAGGCCTAAGTGGAATGGGTGGTCCAGAAAGAATATCTCAAGATTCCTCAGTTCCTCATCAGACCACTCTGCTGAGCCAGACAAAGGCTAACCCTAGGAGTCCTGAGATACCGGAGAGCTTGCTGCACCAGTGTTCAGGCTGTGGGTTTGAGAATTTATCCTGGACTGGAGGCCCAGTAGATGGCCGGACTACTAGACCACCCCTTCCTCCCCTCAAGATCCTTCCTCTGGACATTGATTGTAGCTTGCAGCTACGCCAACTGATGAGAACACGTCTGGGCTCAACCCACATGAGTTCGTTCACCAAGCGTCTCTCTGAAGCTCTGGCTCAGGACCTTAGCAAGACCTATCAACCCAACGGCCTTGCCCATGCCGTCCCACCGGTTTCCCATGACCAGACTGTCCCACTCAACCTGAGCAAGAAAGCCACCACCAAGAGGTCTTCTGATGACCTGGATGTCAGAGATTTGCAGTGCCAGAACTACAAAAATTTTCAAGCCAAGATGCTGCAAATGGAACCTGAGGATCTCAACCTGACTCTGAAGCAGAACGGAGGTTTATCGGACGTTCCACTGGTCCAGGAGGAGCCTGCTGACTTGAGTTCTCCTCAGAGGGTCAGGGCTCTTGTACAAGGCAGGACTAGTGTGGCCTTGACTGGCTCTGAAGCTGGGTGTATATCTCCCAGTTCTAACCTTGATGTTTCCTCTCAAAGTGTTTTCCCCTCCAGTGTTTTCTCTTCTTCAGTCGTTGCCGTGAAACAGGAGAGTGAACTGACTCCAGTGGATCTTAAGTTGGGGAAGCCGCCTGTTTGGAAAACCGATCCTGAGATAACTCCCGTTTATCAGAATCCCGAACCTACTCGTGAACACCTTCCCCAGTATATTCCTTCAGAAGTTTCTTCTCTTAAAGAGCTCTCTACTTCACACATATCCAAACCGCCCCAAAGTTGTTAAAATGTCTCACTCATCTACTTTCATCACTCCTTTCTGTTCTTCACAACCCCCACCACATCCCTTTAGCACAAGCATGTTACATTTAAATGAACAATCGTGCTTTTTCAGACTATCTATAAAACACTACTACTGTACTATTGATTTTAACCCTGTGGTTTACCTACGGACAGACCGACTCACGCTGTTGGAGTACATTTATATATTTTATATCTAGAACACAAGGCATTGGCCAGAAGAGGCTCAGTTAATAAAGGTTATTTAATGTGATTTGGGAAACGTTTGGGGAAAAAGTCAAAGTATGTGGTGCTGTTTCGTTTTCGATTTTCCCACAGTGCAGCAATTGTAAATAATGTATTTTGAGATCCATGTGTCGCATTACAATCCACATGATGTGCATTTTATGTGATATCTAGCCACAAATATAAAGCCCAGTTCCCCAGGAATTCGAAGGCGACTATATTTGTCATATTTTATGGTCAGATATGCTATTTTTATGCAAAATAATTAGTGCTTTCTATAGTTTAAGCGGTTTCAATGTCTTTCGTTTATTTTATCTGTTGGCATGCTATTAATATTGGGCATGATATTTTGTTTGTTTTGTTTATTTCTCTCTTTTCCTCTATAATTTCTCTCAATCAAGCCTTTGCAGTAGAAATCCTTGTGCTGTTTTTTTTTCATCATGGTTGGTTCTAGTGGTTGTTGCTGTTGAACTTTTGTTCTTTTGTGCAATTAGTTGTTCCATTCACTGAGAGCTTAATTTTTTTATTTTTAGGGCATTGTTTTTATTGTTACTCTTCATTATATATGAATAAGGACTTGGTTTTTAGCCATTTACACTTCAGTATATAACTCAAGAACATGTTTACAAAGAAGCAGATGTGGAATGACTGTGAGAGGACCAGAATTTGTTTTTCACACACTTTTTAAACCCGTTTCTGGTTTACAGCATTAATATAACTGAATGAATCGCACATTATTTGTGATTATATTCAGCAGCACTGTTTAATGAGTCTGGCATTCATTCATTATTGTGTTCTGTCCTGCAACGTTGGACACTCATTGTTTCCCTTCGTTTCCGTACTTGAATAGCAACCAAGTGCAAAACTGCTCTTCATTTAAAGTAGTAGGAGCTACGAACAGTAATGGTGCCTAGTTTTTAGTTACATTCTGACTATTTTGTGTCCATATCAGTTATAACAAATTTGCCAATTGCCAACAAAGCAAAACCATTGCCTTTTCTGATTCAATGGGGCTCAGTCACCTTTTGTTGAACGATTCTGTTTAATGTCCTATTAGTATTCTGTGGGCTGTCTGATGGGACCACTCCATTTTTATTATTATTATTATTTTTTAGAATATCCATTTTTACAGGAACCAGATTCTGACAAAATGCCATTACAACACTGAATATTTATAATAAAAAAAAACTTTACTCTAATCTTGTGTTGTTTAATTCAAATACACTGATCGGCCATAACATTAGCACCACCTGCCATTTTGTGCAACAGGGGATTTGCAGCAGACACTCCCCACATACATCATTGATCTTTGAGTGGTAATGACCCTTTTGCGCTTTCACTGGCTCAGATCCTTTCCCTCACCCATTTGTCTGGCTTCTAGGACATAAGCTTAATGAACTGACTGTTCATATGCTACTTAATATAGCAAATATCTAATACACCGATTGGTGCCATCATAAGGGAATAACTACAGTCAATGTTACTCACTTTGTCAGTGTTAATCTTATGGCTAATCACTTTTAAGTTCCTTATTTTAGTTGTTAAAGCTGCATTTTTAGCTCCTGGCCAGTGGATGGCGATGTTTTCTCACTTGTTTGCACGTTGTTACGAACACAGGCCTGAAAATCCCCCATTTTGAAACCAGCTTTTTCACTTTTTCCTGCACATTGCACCTTCAGCAGAATAGTTGCAGAAATCTGTATTACTCTTTTGTACTTGTGGCAAAAAAAAGATATAAGATAAAAGAGATATAAACCCACTTGAATGTGCATAATTCACTTTAAAGTGTTTAATTAATGATAGCTGGAGAAGGTTCAAAAATGGCATTAAATGCTGTAGAGCATCATTAATGAATAGTTAATACTGTATTTTAAAAGAATCTCAAACATATTAATTTGCTGCAGATTTTTATTCTATTAACTGTCTGATAAAATAGCCCAGCCATCAGTAAATAGGCTCTACTGTTTGTTTTTAAAATTAAAAATACAATTTGATGTCTTATCATATGAAAAGGGTCCATATCCTACTTTGCTCTTGTCCCCTGAGTTTTACTTATGACACGTGTGGTTTTATTTACCAAGAATAATCATCATTCACTTTTAATTGAACATTATCCTTCAGAATTAAACTGACTTTTTGTTACTGTGCCTTTCTGAGCACTTCTTAATTGTTGCACTCTTGTGTTGCATTTGAAAGGCAGCACAGGCTGAAATACTCTTTAAAAAGTTATTTATTTCAGATCAAAATCAACCCCCCATTTCTAGAAATCCCTCTTTACATTCCGTTACTAACGAATAAATAAAATTTATATCATTTGTGGCAACTGTAGGGTGGTAAAAGCCCCTCCAATCATTTCATTCAATACAAAATAAATTATTAGATCACCTACCTGCCTACATTTCCTCACACCCAGTGCATGTGGCCACCATCTTCTTCTGCAAGGCAAGTTAGACATGTTAAATATAGCGATAATATAGCAATAGCATTAGCACAACGGCAGAGAAACTACTAGCAGCAGCTTTCTATCACAAACAACATCCAAAATAGGTTAAATACAGCAAGATAGTGAAGTACAGTGAACATCCATTTAACTGTTACACAATGAGGAGAAAAAAGAAAGGATTGAAGACAATGATGCCTCCAGTATCAGTCATGCTCATGTGCTTTGGATGAGGTGTGGGGTGGGTGGAGCTAAACTGTTGTAGGCTGAATAGGGAAAATGAAATAGAAACACATTGACTCTTAGGACAAGAGACAAACTTTGAATTTCTATGAATTAACCGTATGGCCATTTATTTATATTGTATAGTAACTTTTTATATGCTAATATTGTAGAGAAGATAGACTATTAAAGTGACTATAACTTTTTAGCACAGTTGTATTATCTGAAAAACAGTAAAACCATTCTGTATTCAATAGAAACTTGCACCTTGAACCATCTCTAGACTGGTCAGTCCTGCATAGTGCGCTCTTCTGTATTAGATTGGCTCCTTTGCTGTAGGAGCTGACCCCCAAAAACAGCGGAAATGAGCACATTCCATTGGTCACAAAGAAACACAGGTTAGGGCAACACTGTGCTTTTGACTGGTGTTTGTATAGAAATGAAATCTGCAAATGTTAGTAATAATCAGCATTCATGGTCTGTACTTAAACATAAGCTTTGCAAATGTCAATGACTTGTATAAATTAAAATTTCATCCAATTCTGAGGTGGCCAACCTCCTTCAGGACTAACAACTCAATGCGTCCTGCTTTCATGTGTCTGGTATGTAAACTGAGCAGCCCACTGCGTTCTCATAACTCTCTGAAGCTGCTAACGTCTGATATATCACGTTATTGTTGATACAACCAATGGCACGTACAACACGAGGAGGCAGAGACCCAAGGTAGTGTTCATATTTCGTTTTTTTCTCCCCAAGTAGCACTTCTGTTTTTCTCTTCTACATTTAGGCCCGGCTATAAGCTTGAGAACGTCGCCTTCCAAAATTACAGCACAAATAACAAATCCTTGTAGCTCTTAACAGGACGTTTTATGGAAGAGTGTTAAAACTTTTTAAACTACACTCTTAAAAATAATGGAGCCCAAAAGAATTCTTTGGAGTGATAGTGTGGAAAAGATGTCAGCGTCCAGCACAGTGTGATAAATTCACTAAACATTGTTCAGCTCAGTTATTAATCGCCAGTTTTAGTGGAATTGCACTAAAGTAAAACAATTAACAATTAAAACAGCTTAAAAGATCTATTGATTATGAGTAAAAGTCTGTTTTCTGAATGATGCTGAAAGCCTATAAAACATAATTTAAATCATTGTTTGATTCATTTTTCCACGTTTTATGACACAAAATGAGTTTTAAATGCTTTTTAATATCAAAACTCTATAAAACTATAGTTTTAGTTTGAACTATAGACTAATGCTATAGCTATTTGTATAGTATTTTACTTTAATAATAACAGAAACAACCAGAAAAAAATGGAAGATCTGGGGAATAACAGCGATCAGCAATGCAGTATATGTGTGCACCTTTTAAAAAGTAGTTATTTCCATTAAATTTGATAGAAAACATGTTTACTTATTCACACTGCTATACACTGGGCCTCAAAGACCAGATTAATGCACCCTTGTCTACTACTAGGACTTTTTAAAATGCAATACGATTTGGTGAATCATTTGGAATTACATAATTTAACATAATTAACATATAAAATGTTAGCGTTTTATACAACGTAAAGGTTTTTCCTCCAACCAGTTAGGAACCTTTGTTAACTGAATGTACTGTGATTAATTCCATGTCATTTGGTCCATTTATCATGAAATGTAATAGTGTAAAAGCCAGATGCTGTTACCAAATAATTGAGAACAACTGATATGATTTCTTTAAATTTCTTTTTTTGGATTTCTATGAATCCTTTTTTCTTCTAGTGCTTCTGTTTAATTATCTTAGTAGTTAAAAACGTAGTGTTATTGTATGTATGTATGTGGGTGAGCTTAACCTGCAAGCAGAATTGTCCTAGAGCTCTACATTGTTCTTTTTAAATGAATAAGTGAAACTTTTAAGTAGAGGAAGGAAAGTTTTTCCATGATAATGATTGTACAGACCTTAACTTTCACTTCACTATCCTTCGCAACTGAAACTTTCAGTAAGAGCATGTGCCTTTATATAATCATTAGCCTAGTGTTTGTTTTTTCGCTGAAAGTTTCATTACAGAACAGTGAGAGGTCAACAGCTCAAGGACTCTGACAGCCAAAAACGTCCACTCATTCCTTCCAAACTACACTCTACACTTCACAACAGTCAATCGCAGATGATTATTTAAAAGGAATTAGAGTTATGCTCTCTGTATCGTGAAATAAATTTGAAATGTTGGTGGTATATGCCAAAATTGATCCAAGGAACAACATCTTGACAGGGACATATGAGCTCAGGGTTTACTGATGCATGTGTGGAGTGAGGCTAGCCTGTCTAGTCCAATTCCAAACAGTTGCTCCTGTTATAGACATATGTCAGAACACACAGTTGAAACAGGCCATCCCAGCAACTTCAGCCATTTGAGGGAAAAAAAAAGTCCCAAAGAACCCCAACATTTCATCATCTGCAGGCAACTGTTGGTGTGAAAGTGTATATGTCTACAAAAAGTAATTTGACCTGAGTGGGAGGTGTGCCAGAAAAAAAATCTTTTCTCTCCAAAAAGAAAATGAACACAAGAAAGTACATATAGGCTAATATCATTCATTTTGGGGGAAATGTTCTTTGAAAGTTGATTGGTCTGAGTAACAGTATGTGCAATGTAGACAAAAATGTGTTTTAGGAGAATAACTCTGTACCAGGTGTGAAGCATGGTGGTGGAAATATTGTGGTAAAAGTAAGTCAGTATCGGAGTCAAATAAGAAACATTTTAACAAGAAGTTAATTCAACTCGAATTAGGTGGTGTTAATGCTGGCTTCTGATGCAAAGGGTACACTTACTTTTTCCACAGAAGAATAATATGTTTGTAGACACACACACACATACTGTACATAAATACAACATATTGGACATGTTATTCATGTATCTGCAAACAAACTGGTTCCATATATCAGCTCAATTTGACTGTTATTCCTAAATGCAGAACAGAAAACAGAAGTTAAGTGAATGTATTGAAACTAAAATATAGAAACATCAACCTCTCTCAACCTTCTTATGATGTCACAAAATTAAGTACACCGCTTACATTTTTGTAAATATCTTTTCATGGAACAACACTGAAGATATGACACTTTGATACAATGTAAAGTAATCAGTGTACAGCTCAACACACAGCTATTAATGTCTAAACCTCTGGCAACAAAAGTGAGTACACCACTAAGAAAAATGTCCAAATTGTGCCCAAAGTGTGTGTGCATTGAGTTCACTAGAGCTTCACATGTTGCCCTAACCCATGAAGACATCACAGAACTAATGGATGCTAAGAGAACTTCCGTTTGAGGATGCCCCACAGATGCTCAATAGGATTTAGGTCTGGAGACATGCATGGCTAGTCTAGCACATTTGCCCTCAGTGTTTTTAGCAAGGCAGTGGTCATCTTGGAGGTCCAGTTTCCAAAGGGAGAGGATCATGCTTCAGTATGTCACAGTGCATGTTGCTATTCATGGTTCCCTCAATTAACTGTAGCTCTTCAGCATCAGCAACACTCATGCAGCCACAAACCATGACACTCCCACCACCATGCTTGACTGTAGGCAAGACACACTTGTCTTTGTACTCCTCACCTGGTTGCCACCACACACGCTTGACACCATCTGAACCAAATAAGTTTATCTTGGTCTCATTAGACCACAGGACATGGTTCTAGTAATCCATGTCTTTAGTCTGCTTGTCTTCAGCGAACTGTTTGTGAACTTTCTTGTGCATCATCTTTAGAAAAGACTTCCTTCTGGGATGACAGCCATGCAGACCAATTTGATGCAGTGTGCAGTGTATGGTCTGAGCACTGACAGGCTGACCCCCATTCCTACAACCTCTGCAGCAATGCTGGCAGCACTCATTTTTTCGAAAGACGACCTCTGGATATGACGCTGATCACATGCACTCAATTATTCCTTTTTTAGATCCTCAACGAATTCTTGAAATTGATGTTTCAAAAGCATGAAATATGACCAAGTATCTGCTCGATTTAGACTAGGGCCTTATTGTGATGTCTAGACGAGTCAGAGCATCTCCAAAACAGCAGGTCTTATGCATGGTCCACATCTGCAGTAGGTAGTACATACCATATGATTAATAATTTTTTAGATCCTTAGAGAATTCTTTGCCATAAGGTGCCATGAGTGACCAGAGAGTGTGAGAGCAATAACACCAAATTTAACACACCTGTTCCCCATTCACACCTGAGACCTTGTGACACAAACGAGTCACATGACACCAGGAAAATGGCTTTCTGGGCACAATTTGCACATTTTCACTTCATCTAAACCGCTGACAACAAAAGTGAGTTATACATTAATGGCTGTGTGAGTTATTTTGAGGGTTTAAGTGTTGTCCCATGAAAAAATATAATAAAATATTTACAAAATGTGAGGGATGTACCTACATTTGTGAAATATTGTATGTGTCGTTGGTTGTGTCAATGGTAACCTGATTTTTTTTCTCAGCAGTAGTCAGTAGGTGATTTATAAGCCACAATTCTCCTTATTAACAAAATGACTTCCTTTTGTTAACCTGCCCGACTGATCGGTAATTCTAAAATAGAGATACTGGCACTGTGAAAATGCGGATAACTACAAATCCTCTATATCTCTACCCCCTCCTCCTCCCCTCTGCAACAAAGTGTTCATGTCATACCACCACCCCCTCCACCCCCCAAAAAGAATATTTGCGTCAAACTCATCATTGCCCCCAATTTTCTTATTAAATCGCATATTCCTGCTGTTTTACAAAAGAACAAGTCGCCGACTGGGGGTGGTGCGCAAAATGAACTACAAGCAAATTCCTCACACTCATTTCAGAGCTGGAACTTGAAATCCCTCATGAAACCAAAGCTGTATTATTGTTAATGCTCAGCTGCCGGTTCTATTTGAACATGGTGTGAATACACTCAGGCTCACACACTTTTCTTTGGATGGCTGCCTGGTCTCTGCTGGACAGATGTCTTCCCTGAGCACAATCCTCATCACCACTGAAAATAATTGCTACCTTTTCCAGGCAGTGGGAAACAGTAAGGACCGGATGGGTGAGAAAAAATTAATTAATGTTAACCCATTTAATGGGCAGTGGAGAGTGGGGCGGGGTGGCTCAGGGCAGTGGGAGATTGATATTGCATGAGACAGCAAGCAAGGAGGGGTGTATGTTGGGGGAGGTAGGATAGTGGGTCATTGATGTGGAGGCGGGGCTGCGTTTCCAGAGGGTGATGAGCTAAGCACCATGGCTTACTGTATGTGTGTATGTGTGTGTGTGTGTGTGTGTATATCAAGCTATTGTTTTTGAGGTGAGGGCTGCGGGATAAAATCCACCGTCTCACAAAATGATAGTCCCACATTGTCCCACACACTGATTGGCAGGTCTTGGCCTTAAGCTATGAATGAAGATTTAGAGGAAAATGTCCTGAGTCCTGGCACCATTACTGCAGTAGAGCAGGAGCTGAGGTTCTGCCTTTTATCTGTACAGGTCAGGTTTAAGCCTTGGGGAAATGGGATGGAATTATAAATGAGAACAACATCTCTTCTATTATTTCCCCCCTCTGTAGCTCATACACAGAAGACCTCTTACCCTACTTGGTCTTCTTGGAGTACCAGGCATTCCTTCACAATATGGAGAAACCCATGGTTGTCAAAGGATTTGTTACAGTGAGATGTAAACTGTCAAGAGGTGGGAGATATTAGGCAGCAAGTTCTTGAAATTGATGTTTCAAAAGCATGAAAAATGCTCGATTTGGACTAGGGCCTTATTGTGATGGCTAGACGAGTCAGAGCATCTCCAAAACAGCAGCTCCACATCTGCAGTAGGTAGTACATACCATGTGATTAAAGGAAGGATCAGCAACAGGGTCATAGACACCCAAAGCTCACTAATGCATGTGGAGAGCGAAGGCTAGCCTGTCTGCTCCAATCCCATAAAGCAGAGGTGCTCAATACGTAGATCGCGAGCTACCGGTCGATCGCGAAGGCATCGCTAGTCGATCGCGGAGCCCTGCCTTTCAAAATAAACTACCGCGCACGTGAGACCACGCAGTAAACAC
>JBBIGC010000024.1:2163095-2178463 GCA_037576955.1 Lepidarchus adonis
CATACATAAATAAATAATTTTAATGTATAACGTTATTTTTATATATATATATATATATATGCAAATGAGAATAGCATGTCATTTAAGTACTGGGTTGGTTAAGGAGGAGTCTTTATTTTCAGCACTTTTCGATGGGTTGCACTCAGCTCCACCCACACCTGATGAGGTAAAAAAAAAAAAAAAAAGAAATAGGTAGAAGATATGTGAAATTATGAATAGTAACTACATGTCCAACTTTTCCAAAAGCAAAGCAAAAAAAAGGCCTATTCCAAAGCTCCCTTGGCAGTAGCACAGTATAATTTTATCTTATATAGGGGCATAACATAATGGCACCAGCTAGTGGTTATGATGAACAATATGGGCACATGCAGTGCAAACATAAGCACTCGCTCGCACACTCACGCACACACACACACACACACAGCATTTAGGCATCTGCACATACTTGGAACACTTATGTACACAACAAAAATACATCAGTGCATTGCGTAAGAGAAAAAAAATAATAATATACAACTGTGACAGAAATTAGCAAATCTCCTCCTTCACAGTGTTAAAGCCTGGCTCAGGGACAGATCAACAAGAGTCTAGTGAAGTTCAGTCTTGCTCTACTTTCTGTGGTGTCGATGTCTTTTTACACATGTATGTGGTAGATAGGTTTAAAAAATCCTGTTATTGCTAAATAAAACAGAAAACAAAATTTCAATACATTATACAACTGTACAGTACGGTAAAGACTGGAATGTACTGAGCATATTGCAATATGGCGGCAAAGGTAAGCTGTGGGAGGTGGAGTGATCGGGTTGACAGGAAGTTGCCACCATTGAGGTAAAGGCCCATTCCTCCTGGGGGCTTCCATCAAGCGTTCTTAGAATTGAATGGCTAGGTAGGTTGAAGAGCAGTCAGACGATGGCTTCCTAGGACTCAAAGCCATCTCTCTCACGTCTGGACACAATGGCAACTGAATGTTTGGGGTAAAAATAAGAGAGAGAGAAAAAAAAACAAAAAACAAAAAACCCCAAAGGCCCAAGAAAGTCTTGATTGAAGAATGGACATCCAGAGGACACAGCTGAGGTAAAACAACAGCGAAGGAAGAGGACGTATGTGCAAAGAGCGAAGCCAACTCAAATGGTAACGCAAAGTCTGTCACAATATCCATATAAAAACACTAAATTACAGGAGTACCTTAAAATGTCAAAGGCACCTTCCATGGAGATGGAGGACAAAATTAAAATGGTTTGGTCTTAAGTGCATCAAGAGGTCAAATCAGAGTTAATGCCACTTAACCCGACTGTAGGCAAAGCATGTAAAAAACTTATGTCTTTTTTTTGGCAAATGAAAGAGTTTTTTTTGTGGTTTTCAATTCTTTGACCCAAATTTGGGAAAGCAGCAATAAACCTTCCAAAAGCCTATAACAGTATGCATAATAAATCTATTCATAGCCACAAAACCACATCTATAATGCATTATGATAATAATGAACAGGGTTGGTGATGGTGGTGACATAGTCTCATTCATAAATAAAAACAAACAAACAAAAATAAAACCATATTTCATTGATAAACGCATTATAGATGTAAAATGGTTTATGTATAGACTCACCATGCACATGTGGGCCATTTTTTAGAGAAATTATCCGGAAGACACACTGGGGGCTTTACAGATGAGTGTCTCATATTTACAAAATGGCTGCAGCTGTTAACATATACAGTATGCACTCGAACTCTGGAAATGACACTATTTGGTTTACTAGGTGTCTCTAGCTAAAGTAACTCTAGACTCCAGGCCAAAATGTTCAAATTCGTATAATGAGAAGAAGAAGAAATTCCATCTGTGTTCTTCCATCACTTGGAGATTTAAAACCCTCTCACGTATATGTTTGTCAAGGTGTTTTTTGTACAAATGATATTATTTGATTGTCGAGATTATCAAGAAAAACGAAATCAAAAATATAAATATAAAAATATTTGTGAACATACTTAATCCTTCTTTCGCCTTTGTTTAAAATTATATTTCTGAGCACACACTGTACATGGATGCGAATCAGTTAGGAAAACAAAAACATACCAGGAAGTGAAAAAAAATGTGCGAGGAGGCTATGCAACAGGCTGATAACATGGAGACGGCTGTTTGGGTCTGTCAGGCTTTGAGTTGTGTTGTTGAACAGTGTTGACTCACCTGCCATTGCAGATCGTTGCAAATGATGGACGGTAACCATGACCCTTTTTGCGGTCTTTTAGTTTCATTGACTTTAAATAACATAGCGACTGCATGGCTATATAGTGAAAATATACATTCCAATGTTTATATAGAGCTATCTGAAAAATACAAATGTGCAAAAGTTGTAAACAAATGAGATCCTCAGTTGGATGGGGGGTCTGGCTCGGCCACACCCCCTCACAGCCGCGTGGGCTCCTCATCACTGTCGCTGCAGTTCCCACAGCAGTCCTGAGGGGCAGCAGAGAGACGCTTTAATTAATGACTATTATTCAATGTAAATACAAAAACACTGGTAAAAACACTTTGCCTTGAAAAGACCTGAATAAACACATTTTAAAAGATGGCTAACAACCAGTGAACAGTCTTTTGCCCATTAACCACTTTTTGTAGGGCCAGTGAATTAATTGAGATGAACTTATGTAATATTATAATGCAATATTATAAATATTGTATAAACAAAAGCTAGTACCTCATCCTCAGAAAAGCAAATAAAAGATCTTGTTTCAAAGATGATCAGATTCCCCCAACTCATTTAACCTTCGGCTGTTAGCCTTTGGCATTAGGTCGTCTGTTCATTTACACTAATCCGCAGCGATTTTATTTTGGCCTGCTCAATTATGGGAAAAATCATAATCATTTTGGTCAGTACTGGAAATCTAATGCATTTATTGAACTTAAAAAATAGCAGTGGATTCTTTATTCTTATGATTCAACTGAAAAACTTGAACTTGAAAAACTAGAATCCAGTGATAACACAAGGCAAAAATCACTGCCAAACAGAATAAGACAATATAATAATTTTATCTCAATTATCTTGCTTTCATAGAACAACTAAAAATGTATTTTTGTTTTTATGTATAGCTGACCAAGTAGTGTTATATCCATCCTCAGTATTAAACCAGATTACTTTCAATGATTGGTTAAGAGTGTTGACCTTATCTAAAAATGTTGTTGTTTTTGCTAATGTAAAATGTTTTATGCAAGACAGTGACATTGGTGGGACTTGCTTCAGGACTTCCTGAATAACCAGTGAGAAATGTATGGCCTAGACACTGGATGATTGTGACAGTGATATGTGTAAGGTTCAAACTATAGTGCTTAATAATAATAATAATAATAACAATAACAATAACAATAACAATAACAACAACAACAATAATAATAATAATAACAATAATAATAATAATAATAACAATAATAATAATAATAAAACATTAACATAGTTTTATTAATGTTATAATTATCGTTATGCCAATAAACTGAATATAAAACAGGACACTATCTTCAAGCAAGAAAAAGTAAGGATTGGAAGCTTTGAAGTCTGATGCCTGCATCATCTCACACAGACTCTCAACAGGAAAGCAAGCCTGTCATAATGGCTTCCCCTGAACACCTGCTTGCAGTTATGCAATGAAAAACACTGCTGACTCATATCTTGCAAAAAAAGCTGCAGTGAAAAAAAGACTACAAAGATGTTTATAGATGATGTACAGTGAAGGAAATAATTATTTGACCCTTTGTTGATTTTTCTTTGTTGATTGTTGAAGTTTGCCCACTGACAAAGAAATTAACAGTCTATATTTTTAATGCTAGGTTTATTTTAACGGTGAAAGATTTTTTAAAAATCCAGAAAATCACATTATATAAAATATATAAATTTATTTGCATGTCATTTAATGAAATTATTTCAACCCCTACGAACCATTAAGAGTTCTGGCTCCCACAGACTGGTTAGATTCTCCTAACTAGTCACCTGTATAAAAGATACATGTCCACAGACTCAATCTCCACTATGGCCAAGACCAATGAGCTGTCTAAGGATGTCAGGGACAAGATTGTAGCCCTACACAAGGCTGGAATGGGCTACAAAACCATAAGCAAGAAGCTGGGTGAGAAGGAGACAACTGTTGGTGCAATTGTTTGAAAATGGAAGAAACACAATCAACCTCGGTCTGGGACTCCACGCAAGATATCATCATATGAGGATGATCATGAGAAAGGTGAGAGCTCAGCTTAGAACTACATGGGAGGAGCTTGTCAATGATCTCAAGGCAGCTGGGACCACATTCACCAAGAAAACCATTGGTAACACACTGCGTCGTAATGCTTAAGAAGGCACATGTGAAGTTTGCCAATGAACAGATATATATATATATATATATATATGATCTGAGCCACGTTAACAAGGGCAGTATTTTAATGAATTTAATTATTTGTCCTATTCTGGCCTTTTATGGCTTCAGCTTGAAGCGAATGCGCTCGCCAGATGGATGTATAACTGACTATAGCTGTGAGGAGCAGGTGGAGTTTTATAGACATTTATACAAATAGCATATACATTTTGCATTGTAAAATAATCTTGGAGTAGTCAGTAGGGGGAAACTAGAGCACCTGCACGAAACCTGCACAAACACAGGGAGAGCTTGCAACTCCTCACAGAACTGCACCTGTGGCCGACCCGGGGAGCAAACCCAAGACCTTCTAGCTTATCATCCCTCAGTGTCTCTCAGATGTACAAGTTGAAATTAAAGAATTTCTGCATTTACAATAGCGTTATATCAATTACATTTACAATGAGCAAATATGTCTTTCCCAGAATATACAAATCAGTCAGAACACAAGCTCAGTATAAATGAAGAATTTAATTAACAGTGTTGATATTTATTTATTTATTTTTTTATATATGGTCTTTAGTATTATGCCATGTTTTGCTTTGTCTTAAAATGCTGATACTCGCAGTTAAAATGTGCGAACCACAAGTTTAGAAAACTGCTTCCAATGCAAGGCAAAAATCCAGCTATATGCACTGCCTTAAAAATGTTAATTTTTTGGGGATTATCCTAACTTTAGGATAGGACCTTTCTGTTCAGCTACTTATTGTAGTAGTATCAACTGACTATGCCTCTTCACACGTTTTTGTTTTATTTTTTGCTTCTTCAATAATCTTTAATGCCAAGTGTTTACTGAAATGTGGTCTGCTTAACATTTATGAACACACATAGTAGCATAGATAGCATGTACAGTACACACCTGTCTCCCAAAGAGTCTCTGCAGCAGGCCCTGTTTGGGAGGGGGTGAGGGCTGGCCTCTCCAGTCCAAGTCTGGTGGTAGAGTGCCATCCAGGTTCAGTACATTAAGTTCCTTAAAACACTCTGACTCAATCATCTGAGGGGAGACAAACGCAGGACAATTTTGGTACACTTAGTATAACACATTATGATTAAGCTCTTCCTTTTCTATCTCAGAAACCAAACAGCTGAAAGTCATCTTTACAAGCCTAAAGAGGGTATCAGCTTTTATATGAAATGATAAAAAGATTCATATTACATCTACTTTTATCAAATATAAAACAATAGCCCACTGATGATGAAGTTTTCTGTTTGTTTTTGTTTTTTAATCTCATTTGGCAGTTTGTCAAAGTTGACTTAAGCACATCCTTGATAAAAATGGGCTTTTGCTTTTATTTTACAGCCTACCATTAAATTTACAGCTTCTCCCAACATCTGTCCTACTATTCCAAGCAAACAAAAGTACTACGCACTGAGTGTGTGACCATATCCTAGCAGGGAATTTATTTTGGTCAGGTCATTTTAAAAAACCCTCCTTTTTAAAAAAAAATTTAAACACAATTTTTGTTTCTCACTGCTTGGAGCAAGCTGTGTTTAGGAAAGTGTATTTAGGAAATAGAAATATAAAACGGGTACAAACTGCACAATCTTACAACTAACAACAGTGATTATTTAAGCTTAATGAATGATTAATACTTGGAACTTAAATTTATTAGAAACAGATTGGTTAAACAGGAGCATAATGTGTGTATAAGGGGCTGTGTCCCAAATGTCGAAAAGAAATGAAGAACAATAACAAAACTACAATTTAAGTAATAATAATAATAATAATAATAATAATAATAATTTAAATTTATATAGCGCCTTTCACAAGCAAAATAAAAATCAAAACCAAAAATAAATTGAAACAGTTAAGACACAAAACAGAAACAAACAGCAGATCCAGCACAAATCTTTTTTTACTGCTGTGCTTGAGAGACACCATCTACCGGAATCAAATTCCTTGTATGTGTTCACTCACTTACTTGGCCAATAAACACGATTCTGATTCTGATTCTGAAATCCAAGTAGCAGCACACTGGCAGTGCGGGAAAGGTAGTGATGCCTTGATGCACTGTCCAAACGCTGAGCTAAGTCAGCTGGAAATCACCATAGCCACAACTCACTAACAAAATAATCGAGCACAAGATAGTAGACAAACAAAACACAAGAAAAACCGCAAAAATCCGCAAAACATCCGATGGAAAGCGGCAGACAAATGTGCACATCAGTACTCCCACCGGAACCGGAAGTGCTTTTTGTAATGAGAGGAAGTCATAAGTTCTAACAGGTCAAATAACATTCTCCTGCCATCTTCTTTCAGCTACCTGGATCACATTTTAAACATTGCTCATCACCTTCAAACCCCTACCTCTGTGATCTCCTCATGTCTTACTACCCTGCTCTCCTGGGTGTTCTAGTAGTACTGTTCTGGTTGTCCTTCACACAACACTTCATGTCATAATGTGAGCTAAAGTAGCATTAGCTACCTAGGTAGCTAAAAAGTTATATGTACGTATTCCCCCGCATCATCATAGAACGGTCACACTCTTTGGCCTTGTCATTGTCAATTTACAACTTATGACCAGTAGGGCAGATATAGTCCTGTACCATTTTGAAGCCTTTTCCAGAGTCAACCTGTATGCTAAGCACACAGTAAACTGCGGTTCTGACCTCATTTTGCCAAGGGATGGACACACTGCCTGTAGACACTTTGCTGTAGAAGGAGTCATCTTTGGGCTCCAGCTCCACCCCCTTCACGGTGGAGAACTGCTCAATGTCTAGAACGTCCTTACAGTAAATGGCCTGAGGCTGCAGACAGAAATGCAAACAAACGTCAGGACCCAGACAACTGTTACACAGTATGATTATGCTTTAAAATGTTGCGTTTAACACTTTCTATCAGGTTTCACCTATGTTGGTAATGCTGACTTACATCTGGAATGAAAGGGGCTTCGAGCATGCCTGCCTCCAGCCGCTTGAAGTTGATGGAGCGGAAGAGGGTGTGAGCCTTGACTTCCGAGGTTCCTCCCTGACAGCCAAGTCTCTCATTGGGGTCTTTGGCCAGCAGCTGTGGGGTCAAAAATGTAACTTACACCCACACTTTCCTCAGCAAACTCATTGCTTACTCTGATTAATCCCGGTATGAATCAAAATATTCATTAGCATGAGTTATTCTGTGCATCGCATGCACCACTCTCTGCTTGAGATGTGCTTCTAGAATACAGTCTCTCTCAGTCATTATGATTTGAATAAAAGTACCCTAGCTAGTTGATTAGCTGCAAGTCCCGATATTTTGAGGTCGGATAAATCAGCAGTGTACCAGCATGAGGGCCTGACAATCACATGCAAAACCTGCTTGGAGTGCATCATGATTTCTTTCTTAAAATGAGAAGCAGGGTGATCAGAGAAGACTGAGGTGTTCATTCTTAACCCTTTTCTTTTTTCAGAATGTTCCTGACACTTTTGGCGGAAAATAATCTGGCAATATATATGCTATGATTTTCAGCCAAGCGCCTTTATAGAGACCAATGTGCATAAAATATTAAAAAGTAGTGGCGACGCTGACCATTTTACAGAGGGACTTGGCATCTTCTGAGAACTTGCTGGAATACTCCTCCTCCACATCTTTGACGAGCCGCTCCACCTCTTCTCTCTTGATTTTCTTTTTGCGCTGCTGGAAAGGAGACTGGCCCTCAATCATCTCGTATAGAAGACAGCCCAATGCCCACCAGTCTGGACTGAAGGTGTACCGTTCATTCTTCACCACCTCTGGGGCTAGAGCGGGAACACATACAGATCAAATGAACTCCAAACAGATTTGATCCCATACTTGTCAAAGCAGAAAAGTAACTAAGAAGCACATGCTTTGTGCATTTATGAGAAACCTATGCTTTTGGCATGTTTGTATTCTTCTAATAAAACTTCATGTTCAGTTTATTAGGCCACCCAAATTTATAAAGGTGTAATATGTGAAACAAAAGTTGGAACACAACTCAAAACTCATTTATTTTATCCTTTTGCCATGATGCAGCTTTGCACACTCTTGGTATTCTCTAAATAAGCTTAATGAGAATCAACCTTGGATTAGGAGTACTTTATGAATGATTATTTCCTTCTTGTATTACAAATAAATGCACACATAGGCTTTAACATCACTCTCAGAATTTAACTACACCAATTAGCCATAACATTAAAACCACCTGTCTAACAGTCTTCCCGTAACTTCCCTCTTAACTCCTTGATGCTTATGTATATATGTGAAATGCATACATGTGTGTATATATATTAGATATGTGTGTGGATAAGTATGTTTATGTATGCAGTATGTGCGGTATATACACAGACAGATGTGTGTGTGTATATATATATATATATATATATATATATATATATAAAAATAAAACAGATAATTTATACTATTTATACTTTCATCACAGTACCTCATCTAATACACCTAAACACTCACCTCCTTTCAGTACTAAATCATTTAAATGATCATACAGTACTTGTACTTGCACCTTCTATGTCTATTTTTTCTATTGTGTTTTTTGTGTATGTACTTATTCTGCTGCTGCTGAGAGATTCCATACAAATTTCGTTGTACTCTGTTACAATGACAATAAAGAATCTTTATCTTTATCTTATTATAACATTAACTCCACCTGCTTAATATTGTGCCCCTCATGCAGCCAGAACAGTTCTGACTGTGGTGCACGGTGTATTCTGCCTCCTTTCAATCAGCATGGACATTTTGTACAGCAGGAGCTCCTCTCTGGGATCAGACAAGCCTTCACAGTCTCCACATGCATCAATGAGCCTTGGGGACCCATGACCCTAGCTGATTCACCAGCTGTCCTACAGCAGACCAGTAACACTCAATAAGACCTGCTGTTTTGGGGATGCGTTGACTCCGTTGTCCAGCCATCTCAGCTCAGATCGCTTTACTAGCCCTTGTTCCCTGCTTCTAGCACATCAAATTCAAGATCTGACTGTTCCCTTGCTGCCTAATATAATGCTATTTTCATTAAACAACTAGACAGTCAATGTAATTGACTTTAATGCCATGGCTGATCAGTCTAGTGTTCCATATTAGTCATTTAGTGAATAATAAAAGAAGAAATCACCACACAGATGGACCTTTGCAATGATGTCATGACAGGGGCAAAGTGAAAGGAACAACAGAATGTGTAATAGGTTCATTACTCAATTTATCAATCTATAATAAAAATTGTTAGCTGCATACCTAACATTTGACAGTAAAGCTTGTAAGTGTGAACCCACAGATATGTTTCTTTCATTCAGCGGCAGATTGGGCTTAAAAATAAACTCTCCCTTCAAGGGTTTCTATAATTAGGTCCCATGCCTCTCCGAGGGGTTCGCAATCGCCCCCCGCAGGGAAAACGAATCGATTTGGAAAAAGTAGAGGGGGAAAAAGAGACACCATTCACATCCAGGCTCTTATATAGAGTCATTCAGATAGAGATGAGTATCTATCTCCATTCCTGAGCGACTTTAGATCACTGCAGCTGTGGACATAAAAAGCCAGAGGAAACTGGCACTCCACTAAAGACCTAAGCTGGATTTAGGAAATCAGCTGCCTGATTGAGGCAAGAGAGACACAGGACTGTGCTTAAATGTTTAACTGTTTTAATGCCAGTTGTACAACAATGACCTCCTTCTGTGCCAGGTGGGTATGGTACACTAAAACTAAGCAAATTACTATTAGAAATGAGATGCTATATAATAAAAACACATATTTATTATTTATACTATATGGTTAAAATGTAAACAAAATTCACTTTACTTTAATCATAACATGATTAATGATAACAGTGATATACAACATGTAAATGATGACTTGAGATGAGTTAATGTCTCACAAAACTGCTTCTCTCACTGTGAAATTGAACAATTTTGATACTTGCTATCGATGTATTATTTATTTACAGCTCTCTATAAAGCACAGAATTGTTAGCTGTGTAGCTAATCAAATGTGCAACGACCATTTTGAACCTTTAAGAAACATTGTTGTAGATTCATGTAATAATTAAAACAATCAGAAAATACATTTAAAATGAATTCATTATACAAATAAACAAAAATGATACATTTCGCACAGTTAGTTGGGGAAAAAAAATCAGATTAAAGCTTAATATCAGTGGATTGACAATTTATCTCAATAAATTACAAAATGTGTTTGTGATTTATTAAATATATATATATATAAATCACTAACATATTTTGTAATTTTTATATATACATATATATAATTTTCTTATTTAATCAATTAATTTTTAGTTAGTGATTTATTAAATATTATATATACATTTTATTTATTTATTTATTTATTTTTTAGATTAATGTTGCATTGTGTAAAGTCAAATGTATTTGTATAGAGATGTTGTTGTCACAAAGCAGCTTTACAGAATCCGGGTCTGAGCCGGTAACGAGCAAACCAAAGGCGACAGAGGAACGTAAAAACTCCCCATCCTTCTCTAGTCAAAACGGACAAAGGATATAAATAAAAAAGAAATAAAAAGATAAAAGGAATAGTAATTGTGTACAGGTGGTCCTCAAAAAGTGTTGGTATCAGAACTCATTGGAATCATATCAGGCTATTGGTAGCAAGGTCTTCCTGGCTGATGCACCGTATGCACACACCTCTATTCACAAAGGCTAACAAATGTCTAGTTCTTTGGCCCAGATGATCAGCACCTCCATCCATTTGCACCAGTGAAAATGGCACATGGAATCCATTATGTAGCTGTTCGGGGACATAATGCACTTTGTCCTTTATTCCAATGCAATCACCACCGTGTGATTTGAGAAAGAAGAATGAAATTAATCTGATGCAAATGTCTTGTGAAGATCTGTTTCTATTTCCAGCTCCTGCTTTTTCAGAGCTCTACTGTAACACCACTACAGGAGTCAGTCAGCCAAGCTATTTCAGCCCCAGTGGTCTTGTTTCGAGAGCCGTGCGCTTGAGTTCCCTATGCACCACACTGTACACGATTCCTCCCTTTTCTAATTGATGGAACAGATGGAGAAATGGTTCTGCTCGCTAAAGCAGGGACTCCTTAGCTAAGCGTTTCCATCAGTAATGGCTACATGAATCACTGAAAAGGAATTCTGGCTATTTATTTTCCATTTATTTTGCTAATAAATGGACGCATGCCATTATAATAAAATTGCCCCATTGCTTACAATCAGTATAAACACTATGCAAATGAAAATCTTTGTCAGGGAAAAAAACCTTTTGGCTTCATATTGCTTTGCAAAATACAGAAATATCTTCTTGTTCTTGCTGAAGGAGGAAATGGAAGCAGCTACTCAGGATTCTTGTCTGCCAGAACTCTTCCGTCATCATAAGCAGAAAGCTACAAACCTACATGCTGAATTTTCGAGGACCATTCTGCTGAAGGCAGATTATTTGTATTATTTGTTTTATAGGGTATGCATGACGTAAACCTCGTTTGTAACTCACCCACTCGTCCATCCACTCTGTTGTTGAAACAGCACTCTTATATAATATTGTAATGTACAGTAAGAGCATTCCCTGAATTATAGCATTTAGTGCAACTGCATTGGCTGAAAAACAAAGTTTGCAAACCAGCATCAACAACTCAACAACCCGCGTCATGTTTGTTTGCAGGTCAACATAAATACAGACAATATATTTCTTCATTTGATGAAATTTTATTTAGAATATTGTGAAAATATCTAGTCAAGGCTAGCACTGAGAATCAAAGTTAATCGTGACTGTATTGTTACAAACATGAATATTATCAGGATCTTATTGCACATGTTTTGTGAATATACAAGTATTAAGTAATTAATTAATATTTTAGTGTGAAAAATGAAAAATGGGTGAACAAACATAATGTAATCACCAGCAATTGATGAAGCTTTTAAAGATAAACTATATTGCCAAAAGTATTTGCTCATCTGCCTTTACACGCATATACAATTAAGTGACATCCCATTCTTAATCCATAGGGTTTAATATGATGTCGCCCCAACCTTTGCATCTATAACAACTTCAAATCTTCTGAGCAAGGTTTGAGGAAAGGAGTGAGTTTATGGGAATTTTTAACAATTCTTCCAGAAGCACAGGTTAGACACCAAACTTGCTTATCCATGTCTTTATGGACCTTGTGCATGGGTGTGCAGTCATGTAGGAACAAACTAAGGGCTCAAGCTCCGCTCCTGAAAAACAACCCCACACCATAATCCCCCCTCCACCAAACTTTACACTTGGCACAATGCATTCAGACAAGCACCGTACTCCTGATAACTGCCGAACCCAGACTCTTCTGTCAGATTTCCAAATGGAGAAGCATGATTTATCACTCCAGCGAATGTGTCTCCACTGCTCTAGAGTCTAGTGGTGGCACTTTACACCACTGCATCTGCCTCGTTGCATTGCAATTGGTGATGTATGGCTTGTATGCAGCTTCTCAGCCATGGAAACCCATTTCATGAAGCTCTCTACACACTGTTCTTGAGCTGATATGAAGGCCACATGAAGTTTGGAGGGCTGTAGTGATTGATTCTGCAGAAAGTTGTCAACCTCTCCTGAGCCCGCGCTGTAATTTTTTCCACTATGTTATAAAACCACTGACAGTTCACTGTGGAATATTTAGTAGCGAGGAAATTTTGCAACTCGACTTGTTGCACCACACTGGAATTTACTAAGCTCCTGAGAGCGACCCATTCTTTCCCAAATGCTTGTAGAAGCAGTCTGCATGACTAGGTGCTTTAAGTTATACACCTGTGACCATGAAAGTGATTGAAACACCTGAATGTATTTATTTAAATGGGTGAGTAAATACTTTTGGCAATATTGTGTATATTCATATCATGTATCTGTGATGCTCTCGTTTTACCTCATTTTTAAACTTGCAAGTATGCAAGTTGAGGTTGTCCAGTCCAGTTTTTTGGCACCTTGATTGACAATGGCAAATATCTTTTTTTGCAATTTTGCAATCGTTGCAACCCTAGAAACATTATTTACCACAAAATGTCTCTTTTAATAATTCTATGTTGAGAGTGGGCTTTCCAATTGTAAAACCTACTCATGATTCATTAATATTAATAATTAATTAATGATTAATAATACATTTGCTAAAGAAACAAAAACATTTTACATTTAATCAACTGTTTTCTTTTCATAAACTATATCCAACAATCTGACAAATGCATATAAAGTATTTTGGAAAGAAACTCTCCTTTGCCAAATGTCTCCAGCTTTCTAAAAGCAAGTTTTACATTTAGAAAAGTACAGAATTTTAAATAATCTGCCACTGAAACCATCCTGCCCTCTGTGTAATTTAGGTACTAAATACTGTTTCTGATTTGATGGGTTGTTCTTGTGCAACATTTAGGCCTGTAATTACTGTAATTCTGACAACACATGAAGGCAACATTAAATTCTGTTTATTCTTATTACCTCTTCAAAAACTGATGCTAATTTTGTTTCCTCTTTTCAGATTTCCTCCATTAATTACATGTATCTAAACATTTACAATTTTCAGACAATGACCAAATTCCATGCACAAATTTCTCAACACAAGAAAGCTAGTTTCACTAACCTACGTGCACCGAATCTCTTATTTCACTGCTTCTGAAGTGTCAAAATGGGCTTTTAATCCTGCAAAACCGTGTAGATTGCAGTAGGTGTTTATACCGACTTCCTGTGGCTCAGGAGACAGCAGGGCTGTTCTCCTTCTTTTTTCAGTCTCCATGACCTCACTAGGACTGACCACTGAAATGTACACAATATGGTGCAGCCGTGCCAATAGCAGATGGTCAGCTGTAAACAAAGTCTGGGGACAAGATCGGCAAACAAAACCGAGTCGGCTAGCTTGCCTCCGCACCGGTTGCCAAGAGCCTGTCACAGAACTGGACGCTGACCTTCCATTCGCCTTGGCAAGGGCCGGCTCCCCTGTGCACTTTCCGAGGAAGGTTTCATATGAAATTACCGTCGTTGTTCAGTGAGGATAATCGGGTTTCATCACCGCTGAAGCACCCAGCCTTCTGCGCAAACGGGAAAACGCAACGTCCTGGTTCTGAGAAGTTACATTCAGGTTCAACCCAATTACAGTGAACGGCAGTGAGCTTGACGTGCCCTAAACATTTGCTCAAGACTGAAGCACTTTCAGGTCTTCTGTGCAGTGACAAATGGCCATTTTTCATATTGACAAACTGATTATGAGTTAAATCACTCATCTTAATCATTGTAGTATATTTTCTCTACATGGAATACCCAAGTCAATATAATTAAAGCCATGCTTAATCAATTTTAATTGCTAGTTTGAAAGAACTGGAAAGATGAACAATGTTGAACAGGCACCGGCGACTCTAAATGGGCATCGTGCCAGGAATCCAGATACGCTGGCCCTACATCAAACTCAATTACAAAAGGACGCTGGGAAATGTAGCAATTTAAAACTCTTTTCATGCTGTATTCCTAATGAAGCCATAGATTCAAGTGCACCAGTCTTACACCACAGTGAACCCATGGTGTGTTCATCAAAATGACTCCCAAGTTAAATGAGAAAATCTCTTGCTTCATGTTCCATTCCTCAGTCATTTGCCCTTTTCAAACATGCCAGAGATGGTCTGTGTAATGTGGTGGTGATGTCATCGCCTAAGCACCCAGTTCAGTACACATGTTGCCTTGTGGTTGCGGAGGCCAGGGCAACATTAAGTGTCATCCATTTTGTGCTTCGTGATAAGGTGATGCAATCCTAGGCTAAGGCACAGTCTTTTCTATGGTTCTTTTCTTCAGAACTAAGGCTTACTGTTGATCGGTTTAATCCTCATGTTTTAGAGTGATCAAATGTTCCAGTCTTGGCCAATATTTCGAGGGCTGAGAGCCAAAAGGGCGTAAATGACATTTTGGTCAAAATTGAGTTATATATATCATCGGAAAACTCTTTGTGAGCTTTTTCTACTGAAGAAAATGACAGAAGTGAAATATAAATACATTTTGAGTTATTAAACAAAAACCAAAGGTCTTAACTGTAAACACACTGA
>JBBIGC010000024.1:2193911-2204441 GCA_037576955.1 Lepidarchus adonis
AAGTTACATAATTACACAATGTTAAACTATCACCTCAAACTCCAAGATAACTAACAAAATAAACAAAAATAAAATTTGGCCCCAATGCAGCAATAACCCATCATGGTTCACAAATGGGATAAAGTTCTTATGCTGGAATATAGTGCTTTCCTTTCTCCAAACCCTGCACATTATCTTTTAAAGCAAAACCTTTTATTTTGATTTTGAACACTTTATATGTATTATATATAATAGTGTTTTGTCTTGTCTACTTGACTGTTAGCAAGATATGTACATATGAAAACAAATTTATGTTTTTTGGGGGATTTTTTTAGCTTTAGCCTTGCAGCACAGACATTCAGAGTTCTGCTGATGGTGGACTCATGAACATTACAAAATTAGCTAATGTAAATTTAGTTGCTTAGAAGCTACCCTGGGCTCATTTGTGACTTCACAGACTCTACATACATTTTTGTTTTGTTGATCAATCACCCCTGGGGAGGGTGACAATGGTCTTGATATTCCTCCATTTGTACAGTCTGTCAGTGTTTAAGATCTAACCCCGTTTGTTTTTAATAAAAAAGGACACCCATGCACACCTGTTCCGTCTTCCCATTGACGAATAACACCTGACACCAATTTCACCTACAAATGTATTGCTATTCCTAGAGGTTCACATATTGTAAGACTCAAAAAATTAATATTCCTCAATAACTACATTTGATTCTTTATTTTTAGAACGTGCAGAGATTATAGAACATTACCAGTGTATTTCTATGGACAATGACATGTAGTTATCATCACTGAAATCCTCATCTATACAATTTCTTGTCACTTGTTTATTATTACAGTGGAAATTAGCAGAGGGCTAGAACCTCTGACTGCAAAACATTCTCACAACACATGCAGATTAAGAAAGAGGATGTGATGAAAGCAGATAGGGGCACAAACATGCTTTAAAAGGCAGGAAATGATGCTTCATTTGTGCTTACACAGCTAACTGCAGTAACCCAGGCTGTTGTGGGTCAGTTTAAACCACTATTATAAGTGCTAACATTTACAGGAAGAACTTATAACTAAACTACTCGTGAACTGAAACGGCCAAGACATAATGAAACATGTCACAGGCAGTTTAAGCCATAAAACTAACAACACTTAGGCTAGTTTTGGTTTGTGTTGCTTTATCAAGCTAGCTAGCGACCTAACTAGCATAACACCCCCAACCGCCACGACCACCACAGACCCGAGTAGCCGAGTTCCTGTAACACCGTTACCCCCAAAAACAATGCTATTGTCCTCGGTTTGGGTGAAAATGTGATGTAGACCCTATTGTTTAGCTCTCCACCTGCTGAAGATGACCAGAGAGTGGTCTCCACAGCAGCTGACGCATCTGTTGAGCGCTGCTGCCCTCCCTCCCTCCACCCTGTAGCCATCATAACACCACCTTTCCAATATCTGCGACGCCCAGCTACATCGCGCTCCTGCCTACACCTCCTGGAGCCGTTTTAGCCCAGGATGGAGGTGACAGCTGATGGGTGTTGTTCCTGACTGACAGGCTGACTGACAACTCCATCTTCGCCCTGCTCGGCCACGTTCAAGGTTAGAAGCGACAAAAAAAATACAGAAAACCACACTAAAGCAGATAAATTTTTGTTAAGAGAACCCCTGTCTTATTTTGCCTATTAGTTAAAGCTTCCGGTGGGATTCCCCCTCGTCCTCGCAGCCGCTCGCGCTCCCAGCGCGCGCCGCTTACCTTCCCTCGCCTTCAGGAGAACGGTGTTGGCCACGATATTCTCGAGCTCCATGTTTTCCTGGGCTACAGGCCCAACCTCGTCGCCCTGGTTGGCAGCGAGTGTGTCCTCCCCCACTCGCTTCTTTCCCCCCCCCACCGCCTCCACCACCTCCACCACCACCACGACGGCGGAGCAGGCGAACCCTGAATGACGCGCGCGCTCGCGCTGTCCCTCTTTTACTGTCCGACTCTCCGCCCCGAAAACGCTTCGTCGGTTCCTACCGGCACCGCGCCTACACGTGAGCGATCCGCGCGCCCTGCAGGATCATGTCCACTCCGAAAAACACTTTCTCCAGTCACCCAGCAGTTCACCCAGCAGTTCCGCACCACTGAGGTCTCAGTGGAGAAATGAAACCAGTGGAAAGTTGATTTTGTTGTTTTTCAACACAAGCATTAAAGTATATACATGCTGTAGGCGTGCGTTATGTGCATACGGATTTTCTTATTAAATAGCGTCATCTAGTGGTGCAGAAGAATAGTTGCGAGAGAAAATTCTCTGAAAAAAATAATATAAAATATATATATATATATATATATTATATATACTTTATATGTATATATATACATATATATACATATATATACATATAGATAGATAGATAGATAGATAGATAGATAGATAGATAGATAGATAGATAGATATATTTTTAGAGAGTTTTAACAAGCCTTTATTAAACTATAACCAGCAGTGATGGAGCAGAGTATGCCTTCATAATCCCAAACATTTTTAAACCTGTCAAAGCTCTGTACGTGCTTATAAAACATAAAATTAACTTTCATTCTTGCCCGTACCAGCCCTTTAAAAACTAGACAAGCGTCACAGTCCACCCCAGAGTCCATCTTCCACTTCCTACTAACATAAATTGCAGTCTTTTCTTTCGTTTTTGGCAGTATGGAAGCCCTAAAATAAAAATCTCAGTAGTAAAACATATTAAAAGCACTAAAATCAACTGTAAAAGTCTAAAAAGGGCATCCAGTCTGGTGCACTGAGTAAAACAATGAAAAACAGTTTCTCTTTGAAAACAAAAGGGACACTCAGTAGACACTGCAGGATTAGAGAGAGATAAAGAGAGAGAGGGATCATTTATTTATTTTTATTAAAACATATTACGTTTTTCTTTTCTTATTTGTTTATTTTGTATCTTTATTTTGATATATATTAATATGTTTTATTTTATATTGTAATTGCATGTTGCAAAGTTACATGTGAAGCGCACGTCTGCAATGTCTATTTAACTGACAAAGAAAAAGAGAGACTGTGTATTATATTTATTTAAAATTAAAACTTGAAAAAGATTTAGTTTTCTATAAAATTCTATAGTTTGATTATCCTCTCGGCTTTGCCATGTAGAGGGCGACGCTGCACGTTGTTGGTGGGAAAAGGACCAAGAAACGTCACTTCCGCTTTCTTTGGCACGCGCAGCAACTACACGTGTGATCATCTTCGTTAACGCTGTACCCTTTCGTTCACTCTCATAGCAATGGGCAAGAAGGCTCGTAAACGCAACGCGTTTAACTACAAAACAAATCGAAAGAAACTGAAAAAGAAGACGATGAGAAAGGAAAGACCATCCATTGATTGGTGAGGCTGAAAACTATCACTCAACCAGCTAGCAAGTTGGCTAACGTTAGCCACTCTGGGCTTCTGGTAGCTTTCTGACAAAACATTAGTTGGTTGTGTTTACATAGCGCTTGTGTTGTTATAGACTTTCTTTGGTTATATTTATGCAAGCACTGATAATGTGCCACTCATAGATAGCACTTGAAAAAAACAATCGCTAGCTAGGCTAGCTGATACGACTAGCTTTGATTCGAAAAACTGGTGTTTACACACGACACTGCATGAGCTAGGTTATGTCAGTAACATAGATTTGCTCAGTGTGACTTAAGTTTACAATTCCCAGCATGTTACTACAAAAGGTAGACAAATTAACTCACAAAAACCTAGAGCCTACAAATCCCATGATGCATTTCTTCCACAGTTGTGCTGCCTAACACATAGAACTGAGACTAAAACAGTTTACCAGGTTAAATGACACAACACATGAGTAACAAAGCAAATGTATTTCCCATGTTTTTTGCAAAGCATTTGTCAACTTGTTTATCCAGCACAACATAACCTAATGTAAAGCCCTCCATGAGTTCTTCGATGTGGTACTTGGTCAGCTCACCTGGATTAGGGGTGGACCACAATATCGATATGGCGATATATCGTTGTCAGTCTTCACGCGATGCGATAATCGATACGCAGAGGGCAATATCGATATTTAAATGACTAAACATTCCCTGCCAATTTGATTCCCGGCGGCTCTACTTCTCTCCTCTGGGTGGCGTTGAGTGCAGGAGATGGGTGAATGCTGAAGAACAACAGTTTGAGTGCTGAAGACTTGGGTAAACAGCTGAAGATTAACAAAAGATAGATGCAAAAAAGCTGAACTGAGACGCCACAGACACATTTAAATGTAAAGTCTGAGTTTGGCTTTTACAACATTGACGGAACAGAGTGTGGATTATTTTCTGCACCTTTCATAGCGATTGGATGACACTACCAGTGAACCACCAATGTGAGTAAACACACATTGCTGGAGCACTTCTTTAAAAACAGGGAAAGACTCAGTAATCCAAGTGTGCAGAATCGCGCTCCCGCCAATATCTAGTGTTTACTGAACTGTCCTCAACATTAATTTAGATCAGAGAAGAAGCGTATCGCTCCATAATTTGTCCGGTATAGAGACGGTTAAAACAAGCACGATGTAGCGGAAGGTTAGTTTTAATCCTGTCTATAGGACAAATTATGGAGAGATCTAAATTATTGTTTTATGGCTAAGAGGAATGTGTTTAACTCCTTATAACTCACATAGTGTTGCTATGTCTGAATTTATGCTTGATTGTTTCTGTACCTGGAAGTCGCGTTGGACAAAAGCATCAGCCGAATGAATAATAATATAAATGTTGGTAGCACAATGCTAGCGCAACTTGCAAAGTGACAAAGGGGAGCAGAAGAAAAGACCCTAAAGCCTCAGTAGTGGTTTCTCTCCGCTTCCGAACCACAGTCGCAAAGCAAATATGGGAAAAGTGGCGGTAGCATTGCTGTTGCTTATGTAAATTAATAACACATCCTCAATTTTCTGTGTTATATCACTATGTCATTGTTTTGCGATATATCGATTATAGCAGAATTGCAGTATTGCGATATTATCGTGGGCCGCGTATCGTATCGTGAGAGACCCTGCGATTCCCACCCCTAATCTGGATAGTTCCAGAAATTGGAAACACAACAATGCAGTTTCGAGATGTACGTTTAATTACACTGCCTTAATGTTTCTTACTGTTATGGACTTTTGTTTTTATGTTTACTTCATTAAAGTGCTCAGGTTCGAAAGGCTTGGGATGACAGAAAATCAGCCAAGCAAAATCTGCAAGATATGGGACTGTTATTTGGAGATAAAGGATTGCTCCCCATCAAGAAGGTACGAATGCATTTTGTTTTGCTTTCTATAGTAAATACCTAGCGTAGCAAATGTGGCTACATTGTACTATGCCTCTTACTGAGCATTTACCTTTTATTACAGGAGATGAATGAATCAGTGGATCAAGCTGTAGTGATGAAACCCTACGTCATAAGAGGTGAGGGAAAGTAAAGAAAAAATACAGAGAAATTAGGCAAGCTGCATCATTGGAGAGGTCACCGAATTTGTATGCATTTTAGTTTGTTGGTACTATTTGAGATGCGACTTTCTCCTATAGTCTCCACATTAAAAAGCTGCAGTTTCTTTTTTTCATGTTGTTGGCTTTGTATTTCTTTCTATAGGGCAGTAGAGTGATCAGAATAAGCTCATTTTTGGGTTGCAGAAATCAAGGAATTTTCAAAGTTGGAAACATTTCATGGGAATTAATGTGAATAAAAAGTTTGGGTTGGGACATAAAATGTAGTTGGTAAAATATATTGTAGCATAATCTTGGCTAAAACAATCTGATTTGATTGAAATACAGTTAGGTATTTATGCTATTTCTCAATCACAGACACAGCACATTACTTACTGCAGAGCTGTTGAGGCCACACCCCCTACACATGCACAATGATTTCTAGAATTCTGAACAGCTAAAGCTACTTTTTTGAGCACATAACACGGATACAGACTACTGAAGCCACACATTTGTGCCTAAGTACTACAGTCAAGTAGATTTGATATTATGAGACAATATTTGATTTATATTGTTAAGTTTAGCTAGCAACTATTCAATCAAAATGTATTTACAGTGTAGCTGGCTAACTTGGAAACCAGATATGCTAAGCTAGCTAGCATAATTTCATTAAAGAAGCTAGCTTATCATGGCACTGGATATTATAAATATAATGCACTTTTATGAAACTATAATTTTATATATCAGGTGTAAAGTATTTTGAAGACTATTCCATTTGTTTAGCTAACTATCTACTTGTCTGCATTGCATAAGTGTTGTTTTTTTTACACATCAGAAACATCAGGTACGCCATCCACTGTGTGGAGGCATTTTACACCAGGAGTTGTGTGTGAAGCCAATGCAAGCAGAAGCATACATGTTGGACCCAAAGTTTAAAATTTGGAGAATATTGATGTCGAGGAAAAAGTATTAAGCAAAAATGCAAAGCGGGCTTCTATTAGCCTAAGAAAAATAGCATAATGCTTCTATTTGGCATGTTTAATCAGACTTTTTGGAGAAAGAGAGAGTTCATTTTCTGTTTCGAGGGGAGCGCTGTAAGGAATATTGTATCATGTTCAGTGAAAAACTGTATTAGTCAGAGAAATAATTAAGCGCTGATAAGTTCTACTAACAAATAAATCTGCATCATGCTTTTTAATCATATCTATTTCTCAGTGTTGCTATGTCTGAATTTATGCTCGATTGTTTCTGTACCTGGAAGTCGCGTTGGACAAAAGCATCAGCCAAATGAATAAATGTAAATGTTAGTAGCACAATGCTAGCGCAACTTGCCAAGTGACATAGGGGAGCAGAAGAAAAGACCCTAAAGCCTCAGTAGTGGTTTCTCTCCGCTTCCAACCACAGTCGCAAAGCAAATATGGGAAAGGTGACGGTAGCATTGCTGTTGCTTATGTAAATTAATAACACATCCTCAATTTTCTGTGTTATATCACTACGTCATTGTTTTGCGATATATCGATTATAGCAGAATTGCAGTATTGCGATATTATCGTGGGCCGTGTATCGTATCGTGAGAGACCCTGCGATTCCCACCCCTAATCTGGATAGTTCCAGACATTGGAAACACAACAATGCAGTGTCGAGATGTACGTTTAATTACACTGCCTTAATGTTTCTTACTGTTATGGACTTATGTTTTTATGTTTACTTCATTAAAGTGCTCAGGTTCGAAAGGCTTGGGATGACAGAAAAATATAAAAAAATTTCAATTTGGAATATTACCAAATTTTCTGAAATAAAGTACTCGTGGAACGTTTCTGGAAATGTGCTTATAATTTACTGTGAATTTTCCACCCTTTTGCAACCCACCACTTTTATATATTATGATGTAAATATGCATTTGTCTGTTTGCTCATTTTCAGAAATGGAAGCAGAGGCCAGTCTTCCAAGAAAAGACAAGACGACATGCTCCAGTGATCTGACAGAATATGTACAGCACATGGTTAGGGAATATAATGAGGATTACAAGGTAAGACTGTCTTCTAGGGATGGTTTTATCTTGAACAGCATTACATGTGCTAATGTTACACTGATGTTCTTGCAGGCTATGGCGAGGGATGAGAAGAATTACTATCAGGACACACCAAAACAAATCAAGCGGAAAGTGGACTTGTACAAGCGATGTCACCCCAAGGAGTATGCAGCCTTTATTGCATCTTTGCAAAGAGAGAAGACTTCTTGAAAGCTGTAGTGAGATACTGGATGGACAGTAAATTCAACATGACTGAGTGTTCCTTCAACAAGAATATTCTGGTAAATAATTCACCAAATGTTCAACAAAAACAATTTTTTATTTTCAGACATTGTGTGTGTTGCAGCAAACATACTGTGGATACATGTACAGAGAATTGTTATACAGTTCAAGAAGAATGGACTATCTTCATAGATATGGGCGTGTGCTTATTTTGGTCATTAATATTTAGAATTGTTTCCATTTTCCTGACTGTAAAACACACACAGCCCGAGTTGAGTGAGTTCGTACTTGGTCATAGGGCTTGTAAGCTTGTATTGTTCTGTCAGAAGTTGAACCAAATGGATTAGGCCCATCTTACATAACCATGAAAGAATTCTTCCAAGTACCTCTCTTCCTGTAACACAGTTTTTTTATATAAAAGCATAGTGGAAGCAATTAGTATTCCATAAATCATTTGATACAAATGTATTTGTAAAGGTATTTGCCCAAGAAGCTCCAAAACAAATGGGTATATTCATAAGTCACTTGCAGCTTAAATCTGTAATGATTCCTGATGGGCTGAAACATGGACATATGTCACTTTTCTCTCATATGTTACCCTGTAAACCCTTTTTAATTGTTGCATCACTTTATTTGATATACAAGTTTATGTACATGTCCAGTGTGCATTACTATATGTATTAAAATAACGAGTAATCATCTGTTCCTGTGGGAAACTACCTCTATGGCTGAATTTCAGCCCAGCAGTCTAAAGTTTGGACCTAAAAGTCGACAATCGCACATCGTTTTGAACGTTTTTGTTGAGACGAGAGCATGTTCCACTCTAGGCATTTACAAAATTACCTGTCTGTCAACCCAGGTTTGGCATTAAACTGTTTTTCCAGCCTCGATGACATTGTGACCACTGTTAATGTTTAAATAGAGCACAATAAAGTCTACCTAGTCATCTAGGAAGGGCTAAACGTCCATCTAAACATACTGCAGTGTACTGACGAGCCTAAACTGGTTAAAATCTGACTGATGAATATTTAAACAATGGTTAATCTTTAACATTCATTCATGATATGTCTATTTCTATATGTCAGTAGTCCTAATGGAACTTGCTAAACAAGTCCTTGTCGATAACACAGTAAAAGGTTCAGTTGTGCAACTTGTTCAAAACAACCAGTATCTCATTCAGATAAAGGTTATTTAAAGGTGCATGAGGTATAAACTGTTGGCTACAGCTTAACTCATTTCAGCATGCTTGAGGCACACTTAAGCATTCAAATAGAAACCGGAAACATTAAAAACAACCATAATAGCGGAAGTACAAACATGCAATGATGAAAAATGGAGGCGTCTAAAAATGCATCGTCATTGAAGGAGGTGAAATGTTTTATATCCAGAAGCGTTAAACCTCAAGTTACATTGATTATAATTCATGACAACAGAACATAAGCCATTGTATATAATAAGTGGGGTCACAGATGCCTTGTAATGTTGATTAGCAACACAGCAAGTGTTTGTACACCAACATTCCTATTGATTACATTTGTTTCTTGCTAAGTCCACCTTGGGTGAGGTTTTATCATCATTATCTCCATTTCCTCTTGGGTAACAATCCCTTTCTCAGTACTTAGACGACCTTACTTGTACGATGACCTTATACCAGTTTTAACAGGAGTTCCTGGAGGCTCTGAAGGCTGCAGGTTGCTGTGGCTCCCAGTTGAAGGGACATGAGGAAGAGCTTCCTCTGATCTGCTACTGAGGCCAGAGAAAGTGCGTCACGCAGTTCGGGCACGCTAACGGCATTTGGCTTGTCCTGAAAGAAAACGTAATTAACGCCGTGGTTGAAAACAAAGAGCAGTCACAGTGTACTGGAACAGACTAGGATCACTCCATGGGATTATGTTTAAGCTGGGCCTGAAAAATGTCTATTATAGTTCTCTAGCATGAATTTCATAATGTAAGGCATTGTGCTGCCAATTTTAACAAGTACAATCCCAATTTCTGGAGAACGTAGATTTTGTAAAATCCAATAAAAACTAGAATCAACATTAATTGTTTTCACTAAGCTAATGTAATTTGTAAATGTACTGCAAATAAATTTAAAATTTGATGCCTGTAATGTTCACCAGTGTGTTATAACAGCTATACTTTTATTGCACAATTTTGCAAGTGGATTTTTTGCAATTTCTTGCTCGATATTTTAGCTGCTGAACAGTCTGGTTGCCACTGTCCGATTCTTCTCTTCATGATGCAGCCTGTATCTTTAAATAGGAGACAGATCTGGACTGCTGACAGACAGGAGGGTATATTAGGCAGCAAGTCAACCTTTGGTTCTTGAAATTGAAGTGGTGGAAGCAGGAAAAATGGGCCAGTGTAAGAATCTGAGCCAAAAAAAAGTTGCTGTTGCTCATCTGAATACAAAAAAAAACATAGTTTGGCTTCCTCCAATTCATGGTCAGACAGAAAACTGAAGACAACTGCTATCCTATTCTGGGCTGCTTTATTAACAAAGACCCAGAGCAAGGCATTTACAGTGCCCGCCATAATTACTGGCACCCCTGGTTAAGATGCATTCTTTAGCGTCTAATAAATTCAGTTGTCTTCCAAATAATATAGGTCCACAATGAAAAAAGAGAAAAATTCAAGTGCATTTATTCAGTGGGAAAAAATAAATAAAAAATACACATCCTCTAAATCATCCAGCGACCTGGGTCCTCTCCTCTGCACTCTCCTCTTCAGCTCACTCCACAGCTCCTCCTCTGCACTCTCCTCTTCAGCTCACTCCACAGCTCCTCCTCTGCACTCTCCTCTTCAGCTCACTCCACAGCTTCTCCTCTGCACTCTCCTCTTCAGCTCACTCCACAGCTTC
>JBBIGC010000024.1:2233066-2243353 GCA_037576955.1 Lepidarchus adonis
TGTGTGTGTGTATGTGTGTGTGTGTGTGTGTGTGTGTGTGTGTGTGTGTGTGTGTGTGTGTGTGTGTGTGTGTGAGAATGAGAGAGTGCCAAGTTGATATACCAAAATGGTTCCAAACATCAGAAGAGGTTTGATGTGAATAGGTGGCCTTATCTCCCTAAAGATTTATCTGCTGTTTCACTGAGCAGTTAGATTCATGTATTTTTGTAAGAGTACACAAAATGCTGTTGCTTTTTATGAAATTAAAATCATGCATGTGTGCTCATGCTAACTGATCCAGTGTTTTACAATTAATATATATTCTGTGCCTTAATGATGCATTTGATATATATATGATTTTGTGCGTGTGTGTTCTGCTCTAGTATTGTGCTCATGTTCTTTCTACTTCCTGCATAACTGACACATGAAACGAATGCCTCCATAGCTGTAAAAGTGGCTGAATGATTTGAGTCTGCAGTATTATGCGTTGCTGTGAAATGCCGGAGAGATGATATGAGACAGCAGTGATAAGATAATTGCCTTTGAACTCTTATCTCCTGTGCAGTAAATTCCAGATCCTCATCAAGCAGTAAATATGACCCTGAAATTCTCAAGGCAGAGATCGTAACTGCAAAAAGTCGGGTAAGGAATGTCTGGATGAAACTAAATATTTAATTGTTTGCTCTTGATGCAAAGTATTGTAATTGCAATATTTATTGCAATTATGTTCCATGATGTAAGAGTTAAACTAAATAAAAATGTTATTTCCACCCAGATACTTTTTGTGTCTGTCATGTAAACTTAATATGGGTTTTTGGTTTCTCTTTACTTATCTACTTCATCTGCTATGAGTAATGGAGTTAGCTTGAATTTCGTTTTTTTCGACTAACCTGCTGATGATGTGAGCCATTCGAAAATGATCATCTATTAAACAGCTATTTTTGTTCTAAAATGATGAATGTTGCAGCCCCTCTGTCTAAGCATGTTGAGTTTGTGAGATAATTTGTCTAGTGAAAGGTTTAATGTGTGTGTGTGTTGTTCTTTCTGTTTCTTCCTCTTTTTCCTTCTCTGTCACCCTCTCTTTTATTCAGGTGAATAAGCTGAAGAGAGATCTGGCCTGTATGCGCCAGGAACTGCTTTATAAGGAGCAGGGGTTTGAAACACTGAAAGAGTAAGTGCAACCTGACCTTGTTACACAATCGCCACCAAGGCGAGCGCTTCACTGCTCTAGTGTTTAGCAAATTCCTGCCTTTCACATACCTTTCACAAGAGTAAAAAAAGACCCTTTATTTTTGAGTGGGTGCGCACATTCTTTCATTAACTTCTTAAACTGCAGGCTTTTAATTAGCAATTTGCTAATTGCTATGAATTATTTGGTAACTGTAGAGAAACTATTATATTTACTATGTGGAGCATTGCATTTAGCATTAAATATGACTACACTGACTACACATGCACCTTGCCTTTGAGCTCTTTTAAATCATAAGTGGGGATATATTAAACTTTTTCCAAAAAGGAAACTGCAGTTTAACAAATAAACAAATTTTACAGCTCTGTTTAGAGTGACATGATGAAAGGGTATACACTGTCAACTTGGTGACACACTTTTCTCTGTTTACCATTAAAACAGTCTTCAGAACTTCTCTTTGAACTATGAATCTGGTCTCAAGCAGGATTGACCCAATTCAGTCTTTTTTCCACACTATTTATCCCCCTCTCTAACTCCTGTTAACTCTCTGAAGCACCAGGTGATGTAGCTCGCAACGCTAGACCCTTCTTAGAGCATTCAAAAGTATTCATGGAGGCTGTTCTAGTTCCTGTTGACTTGTCTGTGCTTCCCTGCCTCCCTCTGCTTCGCTCTGAGGAATGTGGACAGACCTGTTGCATGGGCGGCGTGCCGACGACTGACTTAGTTTGCTGCCACTTTCCACTGCGAAGTAGAGTCCACCCTGACCTACACCACAGCCTAGCACAAAGTTTTCATTTCTAGATGCTGCTATGGAATTCCCATGTTTCAAATGATCTGTTTATCAGTCAGTTGCATGATGGTTGACTTACAGGGCTATAAAAAGTATTTATTTTTTTCCACATTTATCACACATAACCTGAATAAATACAAAACGCTGTTTTAAAATGATAATTTCATGTATTAAGGGAAAAAGGCTGCTTGGCCCTGTGTAAGTAATTGCCCACTATACATAGCAACTGGTTGTGCCACCCTTGGCAGCAAGAACCACAATCAAGCATTTGCGATAGTCTCGCACTTCGCTGTGGACTAATTTTGGGCCACTCTTCTTTGCAGAATTGTTTTAATTCAGCCACTTTGGTGGGTTTTCAAGCATGAATGGCCTGTTCAAGCTCGAAGCTCATGCCAAAGCATCTCAATTGGATTTAATTCCAGACCTAAATGTATGTATTTATTAGTATTTATTTTTTAAGCCATTTAAAGGTGGACTTGCTTGTATGTTTTTGGATTATTGTCCAGCTGCACTTGAGCTTCAACGCACGAACTGATATCCGGACATTCTTCTTTCGAATTGTCTGGTAGACAGCAGAATTCATGCTTCAATCAGTTACAGTGAGTCATTCAGGTCCTGACCCAGAAAAGCAGCCCCAGACCATCACTCTGCCACCACCATGCTTGACTGTTGGTAAAATCTTCATTTTAAGAAATTTCGTGTTAATTTTGTGTCAGATGCATCGGGACACAAAGCTTACTAAAAGGTCACCTTTTGTCTTGTCGTTCTACAGAATATTTTTCCAAAAGTTTTGGGGAGCATCAATACATTTTTTGGCAAATGTGGAATAAGCCTTTGTTCTTTTTTTTGATCAGCATTGGTTTTTGCCTCAGGACTCTCCCATGGATGCCATTTTTGTCTCTTTTATTGTTGAATCATGAATTTATGACCTTAACTGCAGAACTGGAGTTCTGTAAATTTGGTTTTGTGGTCTTTTGTGATTTCCTGGATGAGTTGTTGATGTTCTCTTTTAGTAGTTTTGGGAGGCTGGCCACTCTGGTGAGGGTTCACCACTGTTCCAAATCTTCTTCATTTGTGGATAATGGCTCTAACGGTTGTTCGCTAGAGTCCCTAAGCCTTAGAAATGGCATAACCCTTTTCAGACTGATAGATGTTAATGACTATTTCTTTATTTCTCTTATCTTTTCTGAAGTTTCTTTCAATTGTGGCACAATGTGTTGCCTTTTGAGATCTATTGGCCTACTTCTCTTTGCCATGCTGGATCTATTTCAGTGATTTCTTGATTGAACTGGTCTTGCAGTAATCAGTACTGGGTGTGGCTATTGAAATTGAACTCCGGTTTACTCTTTCACATAGATAGGTTTGGATCAATCCGCAATGAGTGGAATTATGAGTGGAATGCATTTTGTATTTACTTCAGTTGTCTTTGTCTATTATTTAAAATTTCTGACAGAAACAAAAAAGAAATCGAATACTTTTTCACAGCAATGTTACATTTGTTTTCTTTGAATCACATGCTTTGAGACTCTAAGTAAACATCATTTTTCATTTATTTAACACTACTTAGCCTCTTAGTGGCGTGTGTCACTAAATGTGCCTTAAAGGCAAGAAGAAATATTTGAGAGAGAACAATCCGTTTGCAACTGCAAATATTATCTGCTCCCTAGTTGCTTTACCTGTCCTCAGCCTTGTCTTCTCTTTTTTGCTTCAGAATTGACCACAAGGTGTCTAGCACATCATATGGCTACAAGCAGCATGAAGCCCAGGCCATCTTGAAAGAGGTCAGGATCATTAAAAATGCAATTAGTTCTGGAGAGCGGGAGAAGCAAGAGCTTATGCAGGTAACCATTCATACTTTTTCCACATTATCAGTGAACTCAGATTTAATTTATCTAAACACTTCCCTCACATTAACCAGCATAGGGCCTGATCATTTTATAATATGTTTTGTTTTATCAGAATATTGTATTCGGTTATTTGTCAAAACAAGTACATGTTTCAAAATGTCATAATTGAGTCCAATTATAGAACCTGTGCTGTGAAAACAGTCTGGTTTGAATGATTTTTATTGGTAATGTGCTGAAAACCATTACATTTAAATATGCACCTCCTTGGCCATTGAGTGTTTCCAACAAGCTGCTTTTTATATAACCATTTAATCACTCTTAAATGCCTGTTTTTTGGCACATAATTCTACATAAAAGTGTAAAACAAGGGAAAACAATACTAGAAACGCGTAGTATTTATGGGCTGTATGGACACAGGTTAAAATGTTGTTTAAAACTCAATGGTGGTTTGAGATTGAAATGATCAAAATAGATGTTGGTGGAATTTAAAGGCGAGTTTAAAGGTGATTTATTTACTGTGGGAAGACTTTATAGGTGCATGAGCAGGGTGAGGCACAATATGTAAGAGTAAACTCACTCACTCACCAATACCTCTAGCAATGCACATGTGCCTTCTAATACAGTTAGAATGCGCCTAAGTAAATTATTCTGATATAGTTATAACAGACATCTAATGGAGTGCTAGGTCATACTTCTGTTCTCCCTCTCAAAATACACTTTTAATGAAGGTATGTCCCTTAAAACATATTGAGATCAACATCAGATAGATACTTTAAGATCTATGTAGGTACATGGATCATTAAATTGTGCAGGATATTGTTTATGGTGCCTCTTTTGCCTTTTATTGATATTGTATTCTTTTCTCTTTTGAGGAAAGCACATGGAAGGGTGGGCTGAATTTAATAATGCATGCTTTAATCCTATTTCGGGAGCAGACTGACATCTTTGTGATATGGAAAAATCTAAATAAACACAAATAAAATGATCTTTTTTTGTACAGTATTAGAATCTGTTTACTTCTTAAAGAGTTTCTTTAAGAGTTATTCTTTTAATTTCTAGTTTTATCAACTGTAAAGGAGTCACACTGCAAAAAGATGCAAGTAATGTTCTGTTGTGTTCAAAATGCGGACAAAAAAAATGGCATCAAACATTGCTATCAATACTAATGGCAATGATGAATCTTAATTAGCTGCAGTATATATGACTGTGTCTTTAAATCCAAGCAAATAATCCTTGTTGATTCATTACCTGTGCTTGGCGTTCTATGACTCCTTTTGAAATTGGTGTAAAACGCAAAATATTTTCATATTTTTACATATTTTTATGTGCAGTTTGTTTAGTATGGAAGGAAACTAAACAGAGACCATCTTTGCAGTAGAAATAGACATGCTTGTTTTAAGGTTGCCGGGTATCTGATATTAGAATGTACCAGTATTTGGCTGAGTAAGTCTGTTTTTATCTGTGAACAGACCTTTTATCACAGCCATAAACAAAAAAAAGAGCTATCGTTTGATCTACAAGTGTCTCAGCCATTCTTTGTTGATTCCTGGTTAACTGTATGTCCATCTTTCCTTGTCAGAAACTAGCTGTGCTGAAGGATGGGTTTCATTTGGACTATGGATCTCAGTCTGAGCTGTGGGCCAGTAGTCCCTCCTTGGCAAATTCAAACCTCTCACTTCCTCGCCTCTACTCCGATGCAGAATCCCAGACTGACATACCAGCTGAAGTAAGAAAGACTTCACTGCCAGAAAGTTTCCATCTGCTCCGAACACATTTGCTTAAATTAGTTGAATCAGTTTGTTTGAAATAAGACATAGAGAGAAGGTTCATCCTCTAGGTTTCACAGTCCTAAGTAGGTAAAGAGATCCCAATTAAATAAATGAGACAAACATAATATACTCATATATTTATTGAGGAGAATAATCCCCAAAAAATCTCAGCTCAGAATGCATTTTCAAAGCCGCATTGAATTTTGCTACACACAAATAACATTTAAATTCTAATTTTGCTACTGTTTCTGCTTGGACACGTTACACACATCAAATCAATTTGGGTTATACATTTTTTTTTTAAATTTTGCTACATATAAAGCATTAAAATAGTATACACTTTACAACTAAAGACTACTGTTGGAAATGGCAAATTTTGCACGCGTGGAGGTGATGGAAAATGTAGATTGAAATACAGAATTGCATTGCCATTTTGAATATTGCATTGCCATTTTGAATATTGCATTGCCATTTTGAATATTGCATTGTCATTTTGGATATTGCATTGCCATTTTGCACATTGTATTGCCAATTGAATTTTGCTACAGATAAGCTTCCTTAGTGTTGGGGTTAGTCAAGTGCAGTCATTCTTAGTTTGGGAAGCCACCCTGTTGTTGTTTATTCATAATGAGGTCTTGATCTAATAACTATAGTTTTCTTGGGGAAAAGATGCCAGTGAATACCAGTGGCACCTTCCCAAATATGCAGATCACCCATAATATCTTTGGTAGGGCAGTGGTGCCTAGTGGTTAGGACATTGCCCTTGGGACCAGAAAGTCGCAGGTTCAAGTCCCAGCCTGGGCACCACTGAGGAACCCTTGATCAAGGTACCGTCCCCACTTCACTGCTCCCCGGGCACTGTTGATAGCTGCCCGCTGCTCCACGTGTGCACATGTGATGGGTTAAATGCAGAGCACAAATTTCAAAAGTGGTGCACTGTGTGTTCACAATGACAGAAAAATCACTTTCACTTTCACTATGGGCACTGATGCAACTCCATACCCAGACAGATGTTGGCTTTTGAACCTTTTAAAGGTGGCAATCTGAATGGTCTGTTCTGCCTTTTGCTCATACTCGATTGTACAAATGGCCATTGCACACCTTTCTACCATTTTTTAAAATCCATCACAGAGGAGCTTAGACCCAGATTCTCTGCATAGAATTTATCTATGGATTTCTCTTTGTGTAGTAGGATTTCAGGCTGCATTTCTTGTGCTGCTTCCCAAGTACCCTGAACCTGTGGTTTCTGGTCCTCCTCCACACACACACACAAACACACATACACACACACACACACACACACAGACAGACACACACACACACACACAGACAGACACACACACACAGCATTTAACAAAGTAATGCAACATTTCCAAAAACAGCATTTGTACTTTGGCCACTTACAGTTGTATGTATAATATAATATTGGATCATTGTTCACAAAAACTAAATGTCCAGGTATAATGTTAGTCTGATATGATATATTTTGAATATTTTTTTTTATCTGATTTTAGGATTTGTGTCAAAATCTAAATGTTTGGGTCATATTTATGCACAATGCAGAAATATTAGAAGTGGTTCTTAAACAGTCACCACTGACGGCTCTTTATGTCTAACTAAAATGAATTAGCAGCTGTGTTTTAGTATTGGGACTGCAGTTCTTTGGCCGATAGCAAATATTTGGGGATAATGTAGTTTGTATGAAGGGAATTGCAACTGCAAAACTATTTTCTTAAAATGAGATGATATGGACATTTTTCTTTCACCTATGTTTTTGGACATGAGGCTTGAACACTATAGGGACTGTGATGAAGTACCAGTTAACTAGCGCTTCATTTATAGATTTTATTACTACATTTCTCCAATTAAACATATGTTAATATATAATATGCTCTGGTTCTTGTGATGATTCATTGCACAGCCCTATGACTGGGCTTAACCCAAAGTGGCTTTCACTTCAAGTGTTTTTTCTATGAAATCTGATCGTCATCTTTGCTCTGTTTTCTATCATCCAGTTTATTTCAAGTTCCAATAAGCTGGCTGAGAAGGTACGATTGAGCTTGAAATATGAAGAGGCAAAAAGGAGGTATATTATAATTTAATATTCTCGGTTTAAAGGGTTGCCAGTTATTTTGGAAATGGTCTTGACCGTGTTGCTTTTCACATTCATGCTCCACTCTGCTTCCCTTTGTGCAGGATTGCAAATATAAAAGTCCAGATAGCCAAACTGGACAGCGAAGCATGGCCGGGCCTGCTGGACCCTGAGCGGGACAGATTGATCCTTATCAGTGAGAAAGAGGAACTTTTGAAGGAACTGCAGTATGTCAAGCCTTGCAAGCGTGCACCAAATGATGCAGAGAAGATTGAGACTGAAAAGAAGCGGTTGGAACAGGACCTGCAGGCTGCACGTGACAACCAGAGCAAAGCACTGACAGAAAGGTGAGGGGGGGCCAAGCACAGCAAGGCAGAAGTAAAAAAGCTTTGAAAATAAAAATCCCCTTTTAGGTGCTGAATGATGGCAAAGACAAAGTGTGAAGGATTGGACTCTCTTGTATATTAATGCTCAGCTTTGCTTTAAGTAGAATATTACATGGAGTTAGGTCAGTTGCTTTGAAACTGTTCTCAGTCCTCAAGAGGCATAAAGTGAAGCAGCTGTTTGTGAAAAAAGGAATTCAGTTGGGATTCTACAGATGTAGCCTCAGGAAGTAGAGCATAACACTTCTAACCAACCTGGTACTGATTCAATTGCTATTGCTGTATCACCGCTGTCAGCAATGACTACATTTAAACCAAACCACTACATCTAAATGGTATATGTATAGAAAGCTGCACAATATAAAGTGGGGAGAATAAGTATTTGGCACATTAGCATTTTTATCAGTAAGGGTATTTCTAAGTTTTGCACCAAATGTTGCCATCAAGCCAAATATTGAATTTATATAAAGAAATCAGTACATTAAGTATACAAGTTGAGTCATAATAAATAAAGAGAAATGACAGAGAATAAGTATTGAAAACATTTTATTTAATACTTTGTAGAAAAGCCTTTCTGGCCCAACTTTGATCTTCAGTTCTCTCCATAAATTTTCTGTGGGATTTAGGTCAGATGATTGACTGGGCCATTCAAGCAACTTGTTTTTCTTTCTTTGAAACCAATTTATTGTTTCCTTGGCCTTGTGCTTGCTGAATCATTGTCTTGCTGAAATGTCCACCCTCTTTTTAGTTTTAGTTTTCTGGTACCTGCCAGCATATTTTTATCCAGAATGTCTTGGTACATTTCTCCATTCATCCAGTCTTCAATAATATGAAGTCTGCCAGTACCCCTCGCTGAAAATAAGCCCCAAACCATGATGCTTACATCCCCAAACTGTTGGTATGGTGTACCATACTTCCCAGTAATCCACAGGCTTCTCCAAATGCTCCAAAAACTTTAACCAAGCCTCAACATGCTTTTTGTTCAGCAGTCTTGTATGGTGAGCGTGCATGGATGCCATGGCGGTTCAGTGCATTGCTTATGATTTTCTTTAAAGCAACAGTACCTGCTGAACCAAGGTCTTCCTGAAGTTCTGCCTGAGTGGTTCTTGGCTCTTGGAGAACTCTCCTGATTATTCTTTGGACTCCTCGGACAGGAATCTTACATGGAGTACATGATGGTGAACTGATGCTCTTTCCATTTCCGGATAAGGGCCCCTACAGTGCTCACAGGAACATTCAGCATTCTGGAAATGCGCCCATCAGAATGCTTTTCAATGATAAGATTATGAAGATCTTGGGAAAGTTCTTTGAAGTCTTTCCTTTGTGCCTCCTGGGTAATGAGAAGCCTTTATAGGCCATCAATTAGGACTAAAGCAGCTGATATCAATTAGTACTGATAGGGGGCAGGGTTTCTCTCTCAATACTGACAGATTTGATCTCCTGGCTTTCTCCTTGTTACCTTCATGTGTTCAATACTTTTCCCCTGTGTCTTTTCACTTTATTATTTAGAACCAGCACTCTTCCTAGAGCTGGCCATCTGTTCACCCTGAGCAATCGGGGTAGAAGGACCTTAGTCAGGGATGTGACCAAGAACCTGATGGCCACTCTAAAAGAGCTCCAACATTGCTCTGTGTGGAAAAATGGTGCACTGTGAAGACTTTCTGGATGCACTATATATTTATATGATAAACAATATTATTGAAATGTTTAATAGACATATCAATTATTTCTTTGTGGTCTTTGTTTGCTTGTTTTTCTTTTCTTTTTTTTATTTCTGTGACAAAATTAAAGATCATAGAGTACCCAGACCCAGATGCCGCACTTCTGGCTTGGTTATAAGTTCCTAGTTCTGCTCCAGTCTGGATTGTAGCGATATTCAGCTGTTGTGATTGGCCTAGACCAGGGGTCGGCAAACTTTACTATCAAAAGAGCCATTTTGCCCCCTCTTCAACTAAAGATAGATTGCCCAGAGCCGCAAAACATAACACAGCTTATAAACTTATAAACATTCAGCAGTCCTCAACCACCGGCTGTACTAAAAATTACAACTTAAAAAAAAAAACGATCTCAATCCATAGCATCTAAAGGTAGAAATATACTTGCTGTGAGCTACGTGTGCGTATCCGCACCCAGTTGCGTTGTTAACTTTTGTGCTGATATGTTGCTTCCGTACTGTGCGTCCTAATCTGTAGTTGGTACTCCTAATCACCAGGGGTCAGTGTCGGGGCCGCAAACTAT
>JBBIGC010000024.1:2256894-2267772 GCA_037576955.1 Lepidarchus adonis
AATTTTATAGCAGCAGCTATCCACGGTATCGTATAACACGATAGAAACATTAATATAATTCTATTTTTGTACAGTGCATAACCAGGTCATCAAATAGGCAAGTTAACACCGTTGCTACACTATAAAAAATTAAGTAAACTGGGCTGCGTACTTCTTACCTTTTGTGTTTTATCGGTTAAGACAAAAAGCATAAATGACTAGTCTATAGTTTTATAGTCTATATTTTCTCATGAAGAAAGTTTTGCAGACTTACAACTGTTCCATTGTTGCCCTTTGACTGGAAATTACAACCAAAAGCTGCATGTATTTCCTCTCCGGTGTCCCAAACGAAAATGCAGCTACAACCGCTACACGTCATCGTCCCAGAATGCATTGTGTGCGCAAAAACATGGCCGCGCCCATGACACCAAAACAGTTATAAACAACAAAGTTTTAATGAATAACGAAAACATTGTAGTTATTTCAAGTATATTTTTATGAATCGGAGGTAATTTGTAACATATTCAGAGTAACTTGTCATAATAGTCGGGGTTCCCTTTAAACACATCAAATTTTCCAGTACAGATTTCTCATTAGCATCTTAAAACTGCAGCTGGTAAAGCATTTTAAATGGTTGATCTGTTTTGTAATTAGTTTTCATTTAAAGGCCTAATTTAGATGTTTCCTGAACTTTGTCTATTGATGCGTCAATCATTTGAGCCGATCATAATCAAACTTGCTTATTTGGTCAGTACAGTGATACCACTGGGGAAGCAACCAGAGATTTGTTTTAGATGTTTCTTTAGAAAAGTGAAATTGAATCACGTCATATGAACTAATTTGCTTGAAGAGTAATATGAATTATTGGCCTTTTTCCAGCTATTGAAAATCTACCTGTTGGGGGATTTTTGCAGTTCTTGACATTTTTTTCTTGGTTTCGAGCAGACTCAGGAGGAGCAGCTGGAGGAGCAGAGAGTGGAGAAGATGATGCGGGCAGCAGCTAAAGAAGTGCACAAGATTCGAGGGCAGAGCCGTAAGGAAGGGCCGGAAGTCCAGTCCTTCAGGTGATGATTGCATACAGATGTATAGTTTTAATAGAAGTGTGTGAGTATAAAATGTTTCCACATCAGTTAAAGGTAAATTCTGTTATTTGTCACATGATATAGTATTATACATTTGCCTGCTGGAAATTTAAAAAAATCTAACCACCTAAGCCCTCTGAGCAAACAAAATGACTCCCAACTTTCCCCACTCTTTAAAACACAACATCTCACTCAACATAATGCGTCACCAACATAGGACGCAGGTACACTTGTTTCCAACAGAACAGTTTCTTAATTTTGACTGGATTGTCCCATTAATCTGTCTCATACAGAATTAGAAGAATATACCCTGGCTGAAAAAACCTTTTTCCCAATTAGCAATGGAAGTAACTAATAACTGTGAATTAAATCACAGTTTTTTTTATGTTTATTGTCTGTTGAAATGCACTGGGCATATTCAGAAGTGTTTATTTTTTTTATCTGCATTTATAGAGAGAAGATGGCCTTCTTCACCCGAGCAAAGATAAACGTTCCTGATCTACCAGCTGATGATGTATAGATCTAAAGTATTTCCAAGTCTTAACTGCTGTTTCATTGAAGAAAAAGCTGACCTCTGGTGGTATTATGAAGAATTATGCAGAATTTCAGTAGGAAAATGTCATTTTAAAACACTGGGTATTAGCACTCGATTGAAAATCTGTAGAATTTTTTTTAGCTAGTAACAACAACAACATTTTTTGCTGTCCATAGCAATGTTTTTTTTCTGTTACTAATAATTTGTATATTGGTATTTGTACTAGGTATTTTATGTGGTAGATCATTCCAAAACACAAGTACATTTGTTTTAATACGACACAGATGGGCGAGGGGCAAGATCGCTTACTGTAACTATGTGAATACGGATCCTTACGGTACTTTTCTGATTCATAGCACAAGGGTTTGGAAATCACTGTTTAAAGGTATGAGTGTGGGTGAATTGGGTAAAAACCAGCTCTGCCAGTGATGTCTTGACACAAGCAATACATGCTTCTTTCATCAAGAAAGATTGGCTTTATAAAAACATAACCTTAATGAAATGTACAAAACTTTGCTTACAATAGCAGGCATTTAATCAAATTAAAAGTATGAATAACAGGTTTTTACATGTTACTAGCTAATGGGTAGTTACAGCGTAAATACCAGCTGGTTCCCAGTGTTCATTTTGGTGAATGCATGAATGTATTCTACATTCTCCACAAGGCACAGCATGTAAACGAGTGGCCACAATCTCAGCAATTAAGTAGAAACTGCACTTAGTCTCACAGCCTCTCAGGTAGAATCTTGGCTAGTACATGCACTTTAATCATAGTCAGAGAGCGGAAAACACTATCATGGCACATTGTAACACGCAAGCACAAAGACATGAAGGCCTGATGCATCTCTCTTTGCTCAGGAAATGAATTCCATTCATGAGCTCTTGTATCCCTTAGAATTTTTAAGAATATTTTAAATTTGTGTTTTAATTTTTTTGGTTTTTTTGTTCCCCTTCACTCAGAATGATGTTAGCCCTCGTTTACTTCGTGGACCTTTGCCAGAAAGTTGTCTTTTGTTAAATTATTTAATTCCAGCATTCAGAACATGCTGTTTTGCCAGTCCAGTACATGGCTAATAATCTCCTAATTAGTTGTGTAATCCCCCCGCCCCGCCCAGCCCCGCCCCGCCCCCCGCATTAAAAGCGCTACAGTTTTCTGTCTGAAATAAATCTCCAGTCTCAGCACATGGCGCACATCCTGCAGAGGAGGGCGGTGATGTCAGCTCATGAAATATGAAACTGGATCATTGAGCGTGGCAAAACGAACTTGAGCCCTCGAAAGTCTCCGAGTCGCTCATTCGCTTTCCCCTGCAAATGCTTAATAATGCAGATCAAGCCCGTTATGTAACCCGTAGCTGTGTTTATCCTTTCTGACACAAGCCCCACTGCTGCAGCCTGATTCTCATACTGAATGTACAGCTCAGCCCCACTCATTCAGCTAAGTGGCGATTGCATAGCCACATTTACATGCATGTCGACGATGAATGTTAGTAAATGCTCTGTCATTTAGACCCTCTTTGGTGAAGACGAATTATTTTAACCAGCATTGGCCAAAGAGGGACGCTTGTTTGAATTAAGCACTTTCTGTGAGGTCCAGATCAAGATTGTCTTTTCCTTATTACATATTGGGTCATAACCACTAACCTGAAATGACTTTTTTTTTTTAAAACTTCTACATAATTCAGTTGCTTAGATGGAAACAAAGGTTTTCGTAGTGTTCTGATATGAAATGGTGCATTGTAGAGACACTTTCTTATTTAATTTCAATAACATGGTGATAAAAAAGAACCAGGTGTGATATGTCTACAGTGCAAATATTTACATCTCAAATTTGAAAATAGCGGCAACATTTTATTTCATGTAACATGTGCTTCTCCACTGCGAATCAATCAAAAAGTGGGAGATGACGCTATTTCCAAACTATCTCAAAAAATAGGCAGCTTGTTTGTAAGTAATAACTTTTTGAGGCATTCTGACCATTCACACATCTGGTTCCTATCACCAGTGTTGGTAAGTTTGTGCCGACTACTAAGTTTGTCATTTCATATCAAACAGCTGACTTTTTAGCATCTTAATTATGCAGAAGTAACCTTTAAATCGATCTCCTACATACGTTTTTAATTCAAGACTGTTCTGGATGCAGAACAGATTAATTAATTTACCCTGTTTAACTTCAAAACATTATAAAATTAATTACTTCTTATAAAACACTACAAATTGTGCACCTGTAACTACAGTACATAAATATTTTAGCTCCCCCTGCTGGTCAGTTACATTTTACGTGATTTTTTACGTGGAACCAGTGTTCCTCACAATCTCCCTTGATTTATGAATGACCACTAAAGATGAAGAGCACTCTCATCAGGGTATTTTTTTGCATTCTTGATTTAGCTACAAACTGCTACCACACCATATAAATCAACAAAAGTCCATCCGGCTAAATGCCCAAACACTTGGTTGGGCACATGTGCATGAGGCACTCAGTGGCTAACTTGCTCCACCCAGTGGCGTGTGTGTGTGTGTGTGTGAACCTCTGCTTTCCCTGGGTGGTTTTGAAAGAGCTGGATGTGTTATTTGAACTCCAAAATCTGGTTTTAACAAAAATGTTCCCGTTTATACTGTTCTCCCACATTGCACATTGAGATAAATGACAAAGCCAGCAAAGTGTCTCAGTCAGCACCTTTCTGTTCTAAATAGCAGAGCGTGCATTTCCTGGACTAATGTACAATAAAGCCTGATGGAAATTCAGCAAAAGCTTTATGTTTAACCAAATATCTCCTGTTCAGATTTGCTTTTAATGATCACCAGCTTTTCCCAACTTTCTGTAGCTCAAGCTCGTTTCGGAGACGACGCCCTTTGGGGAGGTTGGTTTCTCATCTGTAATTTTGGTCACATCAAGTTTTCATGCCGTCTGCTGACCGCAGTAGTGTAATTTGTTGGCTTCTGTAGATCCCTGGTCAGTTCGTGGAGCTACAGCTGCACATCTGATTCTGGGGCCAATAACTATGGTACAAAATAAAGCATTAAACTGGATCCTTTTTTCCCGTTAAAACGATTTCGAATGTGAGGAGACGTTTCCCTTTAAACAATGTGCACTGTTTGCAGCTGAATGTGAATTGTTACATGAAAACACTTTCTTTGTAGTGAACTGGAGCACACGGTTTAAGATTAGGCCTCAAGCAGGAGGCAGCTGAGATGACCGTTACGATTCACTAGGTGCTCTTTTACTATGGAATCTGACAGCATGTTTATCTTCTGTTGACTCTGCAGTCGTTGTATTCATGAAAATCATGTAGGACTCGCTTCAAATAACCATAAGAGAGGAAAAAAGATCTGTAACTGATGCTGGTAGTCATAAATGATTTGTTTGTGTAGACAATAGGGTTCTTGTTTTTCAACCGTTGTATTTTTTTGATTATTTTGAAATCGGATGTTTCAGTGCTGACGGAAGAAGAATTGTCTTTCCACAGAGGCAACTGGAGAAAATGCAGCATGTATTTATTGCACTTTTGTGATTGGGTGTGCTGTTTTTTTCTTTTCTTGTGAGACTTATGAAAGCTGTGAATTTTATCATCAACACTGTACTGTCAACGAAAATTGTAAATATGTCACCAGCACAAGAATATGTTTTGTAGTTTCACAACAAATATAAAAAAAATCTTTTCTTCTAATCTGCAGAAATGTGTTGGATTTTTTAACTTGATTTTTCTTTTAATATAAGTGAGAGCTTCCAGAGACCCACCAGTATCAGAAGATAAATGACTGGCATCAGACAGATGTTTAGATGGGACAGATTATTCTATATATTAGTTTATATTTTATACAGGTGTTTTAGCCACACTCGTTAGCTCATGGATAAAATCCAGCACATAGACATGTACACGGGTGGTAGAAAAGGTCTGATTGAAGAGCTTGGAGTTTTTAAACTTGGTAAGTGCCCACAACTGTAGAATTTTCTGTCCAACAAGCTCATTAGGTTAAGCAGACAGCATGTACAATAATGTCAGTCAATGAATGTGGGTGTTTCTATATATAATATTGCTCAAAAAATAAGGGGAACACTTAACACAATGTAACTCCAATCAAACTGTCCACTTAGGAAGCAACACTGATTGACAATCAAGTTTCACATGCAGTTGTGCAAATGGAATAGACAACAGGTGGAAATTATACGCAATTGGCAACACATCCCCAATAAAGGGAGGTTCTGCAGGTGGTGGTTGATGTTCTGGTCACTTTTGAATGCTGCCGGTGCTTTCACTCTAATGGTAGCATGAGACGGAGTCTACAACCCACACAAGTGACTCCGGTAGTGCAGCTCATCCAGGATTACACATCAATGCAGCTGTGGCAAGAAGGTCTGTCAGTGTAGTGTCCAGAGCATGTAGGCGCTACCAGGAGACATGGAGGAGGTCGTAGCAGGACCGATACCTCCACCTTTGTGCAAGGAGGAACAGGAGAAACACTGCCAGAGCCCTGCAAAATGACCTCCAGTGGGCCACAAATGTGCATGTGTCTGCTCAAACGATCAGAAACACTCCATGAGGTGGTATGAGGGCCCGACGTCCACAGCTGGGGGTTGTTCTTACAGCCCAACACCATGCAGAACGTTTGGCATTTGCCAGAGAACAACAAAATTGCCAAATTCGCCACTGGTGCCCTGTGCTCTTCACAGATGAAAGCAGATTCACACTGAGCACGTCACCATTCCTGCAAGACGAAGGCGTTGAAGCTATGAACTGTCCCGCGCGTTCCCCAGACCTGAATCCAATTGAGCACATCTTGGACATCATGTCTCGCTCCATCCACCAACACCACAGACAACGACCATCTCATCAGGAGCCCAGGCGTTGTAGGGAGGTCATACAGGCACATGGAGGCCACACACACTACTGAGCCTCATTTTGACTTGTTTTATAGACATTACATCAAAGTTGGATCAGTCTGAGGTGTGTTTGTCCACTTTAATTTTGAGTGTGATTGCATTTGATTTCCATTGATCATTTTTGTGTGATTTTCTTGTCAGCACATTGAACTATGTAAAGAACAAAGTATTTAATAAGAATATTCATTCAGATCTAGGATATCTTAATTTTGTGTTCCCTTTATTTTGTAGTATATTTGCAGTAAGTGTTTTGCAGATTCAGTTTACAGGCAGATTTCATGACATTTTCCTTTAGACTTTTCTGATAGAGTTCAGAATTAATTGTTCCATTAAGGAAGGCAAGCCGTCTAGGCCCAAATCATGACACTGCCACCACCATGTTTCACAGATATGGTTCGTATGCTGGGTTGCAGTGTTTTTTCTTTGTCTAAATGTAACACACTTCATTTAATCCAAAAATTCCAAAGATTTGGCTTCATCCATCCACATTTGGGCGGCAGGGACTTGATGGCCGTATTTCCCAAATTCAAAATTCCTAAATTATTTCCAATCCCCTTTTTCCAGATCCCCATTGCAAAATGTCTGTGTTGAAATGTTGTTTTGATGCTAAGGTATTTTTTTAGCCCTGTCATACTGCCTGACGAGACCTTTTGAAAGGAGCTCTTTTTTATCTCTCTCAATGGTTGTCTTTTCTCGTTTCAAAATGCTATCTCTCAATTTGAACTGCCTATCCCCAAATGTCTTTGTATGTTATGGTCAGAGGGGTCTAATTTCAGTGCATGTAACTTGACGGTACTGACAAAATAAAGGCAATTCAAATAACAATTCTTCACATATGATCCTTAGCAAACTTTTGTCATTGAGCAATAATTTGGGAAGAGCAGAGGCTTTCTCTTTGCTACCCTGCACATTATTGATACTCCGTGTTCTTCTGATGGTCAGTGTCTGTGAAAATGTTAATGCTGACTGAGTTGAAAGGTATCAGAACACACAGTGCAGGTGGTGTTAGCATTATGACAGACAGGTGTGTGTGTATGTAAGATAGCGTCTGTATGATATAATCCTTTTTTTGTCCAATTTCATTATAATTCATCCAATTATAATGAAAAAATGTAGATGCTTTTCTGATTGGTCTGAAGCTGTGGTCTTCAAAGAAAAATGTGTTTATGTGGAGTAAAAACATGGAATGTTCTTGTTATCCAGTCATAAAAGGTGACCAAAACCCTTTTTAAATATGGAAAATGAAGGGAATAATAAATAAATAAATATATAAAATATATAAATAAATAAAAACTCATAACTGTAGCCATATTGTCTGATTAATTTGAGAGTGTTTTCAGATGCTCAGGCACGTGGTCACGTGGACCAACGAACATTAATTCATTTATAAGCATTTTAATTTTTTTTAGATTATTGATTTATTTTTGCTCTCGTGAGATTAATTTATTTTATTTTTGTGTATTTATTTATTTATTTTTATGTATTTTTAAATATTCTTACATTTAAGGCTTAACATAAGGCTTCCTCCCACAATCCCCGTGGAGTGCTGGAGCAGTAGCTGCTGTTTGGTTCAACACAGCTAGATTCCTGCCAGGTAACGCACCAGCAGCCTTTCTCTCTGCACCACTTTTCTTTTTGGACGTCCAGTCTGTTGCTCATGTTCATCATCACCCATCTGCGATATTATGAGTACAATTGTTTGTGAAAACGTACCTAGTTAGCTTACGTGCGAGCTGTGGGTGGAAATGTTAGCATTAGCATGCTAGGCTAATTAGAGTTACGCTATTGGTATCCTTGGTAGATTTTGTGACGGTTAATATCATGTAATAATCAGCTGCTTTGGTTATATTTGACGTTGCTATTTTAATATATATGCCTAAAGCATGAACCCGAGCTATTTGTATATCAATACATCAGTTGGTTAGCTAGCTAGCTTGCAAGCTAGGTGAGCTATGTGGGTCTGTTTTGGTGCGTGAAGTCTTATTAAAGAGCAACAGACTGGAGGCTTGGGAACGAGCTGATCATGTATTTGTTCTTGTGTTCTTACATTTTAAGTCAAGTGAGCGTATATCTTTTGGTTTTAGCTTGAGACCTAAACCCATGTGTGCTTTTATTTTTTAAAGAGTTTGTTTGCTGCTGCTACCTGCCTGTGGTCGCCTTGGAATCGCCTGGTTGCTCGGTTGTTTCCTCAGCCTTGCGACAATGCCAGCCGCACTTGCAGATACCAGCCAAATAATCTGCGAGGTCTGGGCCAGTAATGTGGAGGAGGAGATGAGGAAAATACGACAGATCATTCAAAATTACAACTATATTGCTATGGTAGGTACTTGTGGTTTTTGATCTTGCAGCTGTATGTTGACCAGATTTAACAAAAAGTCTGCACTTGAATTGGGCTTAACTGTTGTCCTCTTCATTCCATCTGAGCACTGGTAACCAATTGCCTGCTGCATAGTTTGGCATTGGGCACAGTTGCTTATAACTAACAACTGTTTTTTCCTCATTCTTTAGGACACAGAGTTCCCCGGCGTTGTTGTCCGACCGATTGGAGAATTCCGCAGCACAGTCGACTACCAATATCAGCTCCTGCGGTGCAACGTGGATTTACTGAAAATCATTCAGTTGGGCTTAACTTTCATGAATGAAGGTGGCATCTATCCATCAGGAACGACAACCTGGCAATTCAACTTTAAATTCAATTTAACGTAAATGACCTTTTTTGTCATTGTGATTTGGTTCTCAAATTTGCATGTAAAAGCAATGGAGATGTTTTTAAACAAGTTTACACAATGTCTTAGTCCTAGGCGTTCAGATAAGACATTATTGGTGTCAAGTTTGCTTCTCTACTTTTGCTGTAAATCTACAAACCTAATGTTGTTCACAAGTAATGGAAGCATATAAATTGCATAACTAAGAATTCCCCCACTTTGAATTGTTAAGTAGTCTCATAGATTTGCTGTGTGGTTTCTGGCACTTATCTTTAACGGTGGACGTACTGCAGTTTCTGGAACAAAGTAAGCAAATCTGTTTGAGGTAATTGCCAGGGTTAGTTTGTGTGTGTGAGGATGGGAATTACAAGACTGTGCTGGACACCAGCCCTTCTGGACTGACTTTGGACACCCCTGACTTACGATATTGCTTTAAACAGTTTGTCGTGCTTTAAGCTTACCTGTTGCTTGTTTGCAAAATTAATGGACACAATTCAGAAACCAACAGTTTAGGTGTATTGATTACATTTGGAGTAAATTTTGGAGTAAAATTGTGTAACTTGGATTATCGAATCCATTTAGAAAGAGGTCAGAATTCCCAACTGATATAAAATATTTTATATTTTACAGTTTACAAGTTTTTGTGGAAGGCAACAAGGAACAAGTGTGAACCAGACTTTGTTAAAAGTTTGAGAGAGAGAGAGACTGACTCAGAATTATCATAGAGTTGAAAAATCTGATCCTGTCCGAAAAACTTTGGGTGGGTGTTTTTAAGGAGATGTGGTCTTGAATCACGTGATAAGTTGACGTGTTTAAAGTGAATGCACAGAGATGAGTTTTTTTTTTTGTGTGTTTTAGATAAACAACCATACACACACACAAGGCACAGAACAGATTATGTTATAAAAGGGTATTGGATCAGGCAGAACGTTTCTGATTAGCTGCTGTGTAAGAGAGAGACTTTTGTGTCAAAGAATGATGGGCTGTTCCAGATGTGCCGTTTTTAAGTGTCAGTCTGTGAGCCCAGATACAACAGACCAAAGCACAACTTGAATCTGTTTTCCTATCTTCATAGAGAAGACATGTACTCTCAGGACTCAATAGACCTGCTGCAGAATTCTGGTCTTCAGTTTAAGAAGCATGAGGAAGAGGGTATCGATACGCTATACTTCGCTGAGCTCCTGATGACCTCAGGCTTAGTGCTGTGTGAAAATGTGAAGTGGCTCTCCTTTCATAGGTAAGATTATTTGCTAACAGTTTTGATCACTGTTGTACTGAATGTTATTTAGCATTTTTGCACCAATTGTTTCTTTTTTTTCTGTAGCGGATATGATTTTGGCTACTTGGTGAAGCTCCTTACGGATGCTCGTCTACCAGAAGAGGAACATGAATTCTTCCAGATTCTGAACCTTTTTTTCCCTGCAATTTATGATGTAAAATATCTCATGAAGAGCTGCAAAAACTTAAAGGTAAGATCCCATCGCTCCTAGGACTTCCATGTGGTGCGTCTGACTAAGGCCTCCTTGCAGGTCTTGATGCTCAGTTCCGATTTGCTGCCTATATCTGATTTTTATGACTTTTTGTTTACACGTTTTAAATTGTGACCCATATCCGATTGGCCTGTTTACAGTTGCTATAGCAAAGGGGCGTTGTTACACCACACAGTAGCCAAGATGGACGAACGGGAAATATACT
>JBBIGC010000024.1:2386022-2434794 GCA_037576955.1 Lepidarchus adonis
GTGGGAGTGTGTGTGCGTGTGTGTGTGTGCGTGTGTGTGCGTGTGAGTGTGTGTGTGTGTGTGTGAGTGCGTGTGTGTGCGTGTGTGTGCGTGTGTGTGAGTGCGTGTGCGTGTGCGTGTGTGCGTGTGTTTACTGTAATATGAGTTGTTCATGTTGCTGCTGTTAATAAACACAGTGATGTTCAATAAAACTCTGCAGCTTCATTACACACACGAGTTCTGAGTTCCGTCACACTCAGAGGAACCGAACGCTGACAGAACTCGAGGAACCTCTGTACTGTGATAAACAGGGAATTGTGTGGTTCCACCTGGTGCACAATAACCCCCATGTTGATCTGCCGTGTTTTGGGAGCAGCTCAGCTGAACTGCAGTCGGCTCTGGTTGTGCGACCGGACTGACTCGTGCTTTATTTTCCGCATTCTGTGGCTCAGGCGTTGCAAAAGTTTTCATCAGTTCTCACTCTTCTTGGGAGCAGTTTGTCTTTGCTTTCGACTGTGCGATTCGCTCTATGGATCCTGGCAGCTCTTAAAATTCTCTCAAAGAACTTCTCCAAATTCCAGCCATGAATAATGAAACAATACTGTCAGCAGCTGAAGAATCGATAACACTGAAACACAAGCCAACCACTCGGACAAATCCCGCGCCCAAACCATCCCACACTCACTCAGTGCTTTCAGCCTCGTGGATTTGCCACACTCAATAGCAATTTGATTAGATATCCGGGAATAGCTTCCTCAGTTGGAGGTTTCCCTTCATTAACTGGGTGCCAGGGCGCAGGGAGCGGGCAGAGCTACCACCCTGGGGGCAGCGAGGTGCCGACGGGACTTTGTTCTTCGCAGGGCTGGTGCATTAGCTTTGCTAAAAAGCTTCTGGACCCTCATTAATTCTGCTGACAGGGAGACAGACTTCCGTTCCCCCCATGGGTACGACAGGGTTCTCTGTTCTCGAAGCACATCTTCTGGCTGGACGTCCAAGTTCACCCGAAATACTGAGCTCAAGAACGAGTTGCCATAGCTACTAATGGCAACACTGAGGAGGCAAAATAAAATCTAAGGACATGCTATTTAATGTCTAAAATTGATCTAATATTATGTTAGGATTTGTATATTGACTCATAAAAACCTTTCTGCCTTTTGTGTGTAAAATGTAATGCAACAAAGATCCCGGTGTAAATGTCAGACGCTGCCCTTTGTATAAAAGCACCAATCATATTAAATCCTTCATAACTACGGTATTTAATGTATGAATATTGTCGATATGAAGCATCAGTGTTGCTTGTAGAGCAGGAACAGAAACTCTCTCCACCCCCACTGTGTGTCTGTCATATGCAGATGGGTGTCATCACCCTGAAGCATAGGAAGAGTGTAATTTTAGATCACACTCAGCTCATCACTGAAGTAATTACGGCCCAAGCGATCGCGTCTGGTGTTGCTGGGTGTGTACCGGCCTCTGGAGCATTTACACTAAAGCCTTCACCTAAAAGATTAATGCAAAGCTAAGCTCATTAATGGAAGCAGCGTTCTCTTCTCTGTGGCGCTGCTGGAGTGTGTGGTGGGCGGTTGGAAGCAGGTAAATCTACTCTGTGTGAATTATGTAAGTTTAAACGCAGTCCACAAATCAAATCAGAGTCAGTGGCAACACCTAGTTTTCCCCTCAATCCATCACGGTGGGTCTGTTATTGGCTAAAGTGGCCTTGCAAACGAAGTTACCGAGGCGACGTGTTCCGAGCTGTCGTTTAGAGTTAGCGAGTTTACCAAACAACAAAGTCGGAGCAAAACTCCAAAATCAGATGTAACCATGCGGGAAATTTGTAGAACTTTACTTTGCATGTTTTCATATAATAATCGTAATAATAATAATTAAAATTTATATAACGCCTTTCTCACAGCAAAATATCAATCAAAACCAAAAATAAATTGAAAGAGTTATTTAGGAAATCAGAACGAGGAGAGACTTTGCCTTTTTTCGTATTCAAGTGGTGTTTAACTATATCTGTAATAACTCTCCCCTCTTTTTAGAGCTCATTATAACTGTAATCACCTCTCATTAAGCTCTGTAATTATGTTTTATGTTTTTTTGTGTACTCCAAATTGCCAGGGATGAAAAATTAACTTCTTGACCCCTGTCCTTAAAATTCCCTGTACGTTTTTCAGGTCATTCTGCTTTTGCATAACTTTGTGCTTTGCATGATCATGTTGTTACAGTAATTTGGGCAATGCAATCACACAATCACACGCTTTTAATCATATACTGTAAATGCAATATGGTGACATGTAAATGTCTAAAATTACAACTATGTTGTATATAATTACACATTTTTAACAAAATATTTTAGCTGTAAAGCAAAAAATTAATTAAGCTGTGGACGGCTCTAAAATTAATGCCTGAATGTCAAACAAAATTAATATCCTTAATATGTTATATTTCATAACAATTATTTTTAAAGCTGCTTTTTGACAGTTATATAAATATATAAATAACATTGACTTGAATTGATTATTAAATATAAAATTCCTATAAATTCACACTTTCTGTGAAAATTGAATATTTTCTCGTTTTGGCCAAAATACTTATACAGATATGAAAAGTAAAGCTAAAAGCACATTTCATGACCAAAAACCAAAAGTGTTTATACGGCACATGATTCCAAACCTTAACATTTTTGTGAGTATCTCCAAGATCAGCACAATCTCAGGTAATAAGTGTAAATCTTCATTTTATACATTACTAATGAAGATGGTAAATGAAAACTGATCATTAAATAGTAAGTTCGCTACGGCACTCTTTCAGAAATAGATATTTAATGCTCTAACAGTGTTGAATCAAACACATTTGTGCTGAGGACTAGAGATGGGTCTCAGGATTGTTCCAGAAACAGAAAAAAATGTACTTTGATTCTCACATTGCAGCAGAAAGACTTATTTTTGTTTGTGCAAAATGAACTTGCTGACTCACTGAGGTCTCACCAGAAATTTCTGTCTTTGTATCAGTTCTACACTTTAGAATCCGCAGTCGTTCCTGCAGATTTACAGAAGGACAAGCTGCAGGCGTCTACGCCATGTTCACCCTGAGCATGCTACTCAAAGTGTCAGATGGAGACTGGTCTTCTGAGGGTTTTTTGAGTGCCTCTGTGGCAGCCAATCAAAAGTACAAGAGAATATAACTGTATCACTAATGTTTGAAACATTCCTCAGAGGATTAGTGGAGAGATGTTGTACATTATTGCTGAAGAAGCTCAGATATTGCTTTGCAGAATGAGGCAGGAACCACGGGAGATGAAATGTATGTAGCATTGGCATCTTGACATATAATTTGATTTCTTCTGCTTTTGCAGAAGTAATTTTGAAGCACTTATTCAAGTCTGAAGTATTTTCCGCATCTTGAAGAAATAAATCTTTATTGGTAAGTGTTATATCAGGTTAGCGAAGTCTAAAGTCTGCTTTTATTTAGAAGAAATAAATATTGATGTGCCTTACAGTTACAGTTTTTTTTGCACTCTCACTTTTGCAGGAACAATAACTGTGAAGAGTTTCTCGGTACAGAAAACTTTTTTTTTTTTTGTAAAAAAGTTGTGATTATTTGTGCTAAATGTTTTCAGATGTGCAGGCAGAAACTCGTATAACCCCAGTTTTAAAAAATAATACAAATACAAAATATATTAATATAATATAAATATATTAATACAAAAATTAGGATGCTGTAAACAAGAAAAGAAAAACACATTTATTCATAATAGAACATAGAAAACATCAGATGTTTAAATGTCATTAGTGTCCCATTTTAAAAAATGCATTTAAGCAACAGCATGTCTCACAAAAGTTGGGACAGGGTCATGTTCTTGTGCCTGTTTTTAATGCAGTGCCACCTGAGGTCCTGAAGGTCACAGACACTAGAAGAACTCTTCAGATTCTTTAAATCTTATATCTTTTATAATGTAGATGATGAAATATTCAATCTCTTTTCAATTTTACACTGAGGAAATTTTTTTCACAATTTGTAGGTGCAGTTTAACACAGATCTTTACATTTGAGACACTTTGATGCTCATTTGATATTCAATCATAATCTGAAATATGGTTTTATGAGACTTGCAAATCATTGCCTTTGTGTTTTAACTAATATTTACATCTACACCTTTGGACTGGTAACTAATTCTCAAATTCTGACCATAGGGGAACTAGTCCCACCTCTGAAATCTTTAGCTTATAGCTCATGAATGTAGTTTGTTGCACATTATTGTGAACGTCATTCACACAGGCACTTTATAGATGCACATCCTGTATTTAACTGTATTCATTCAATGTCCAATCCACTTCCCCACAAGGCAGGTTACATTCTGGAGGCAAGTCCATTACAGGGCAACACATAGACAGACAACTATTTACACACACACACACACACACACACACACTCATACCTATGGGCACTTTAGATTAGCCAGCGCAACCTAAATTGCAAGCCTTTGCATATTTGGAGGAAACCCACGCAAAGCCGGAAAGCTTTCAAACTCCATAAAGAAAGACCTGTGGCCGAACCTCAGGATTGAACCCAGGACCTTCCTGTGTGAGGCGACAGCGCTTATCACTGCATCTTCAATCCCAAAGCTTAACATAATGTTATGCCTGTATAACCCTAACACATCCACTCTGTGAACTATGACCATGAGTATGTGGACACCTGAGGATCTCACCCACGTATATCAGCCTGATGCACCTCCAATTCCAAAACTATTTGTCCGTAATACCCCACAATGGTCCACCATTTGCAGCAGTATATGTAAAGTCTATTTAGGAAATGGAATATTTTCAGCAAATATTGATGCATAATTACTTTATATGTCATAAATTGAATATAAAAAGGTAAAAAAACAAAAACATTATTGTGGCACTCACAGCTGACATTTACTAATGATCTAATGATCTGATTAAGGTCTGAAAAGAATCTGAGACTTTGGGGTGCTCAAACTTTTGCACAATGCCATAATGTTTTTATTTTTGTTCAGTTTATGGCATAATAGGTAACTACGCATTAATATTTGCTGAAAATATTGTGTATTTCTTGCCCTAGAGACAACATCTTTTCAATTACAAAATCACCAACATCTGTTATTTATCAAGGGGTGCCCAAACTTTTGCATAAGACTGCATATGATAAATGTTTCATCATGAAAATTTCGGCTTGATTCCAGCCTGATGGGTGACTTGAAATAAAGCCATGCCATTCCTCTCAGCCCTGGTGTAATTGCGTTCTGTGCACATAATTCCCTGCACAGTAACTCAGCTATGGCTGATTGATAAAACGTTGTCTTAAGGTTTATTTCTTCACGAACATTTCTCTAGGTAAAGTCACAGCCGTGACAACACTAACTTACACTGTGACCTGTTCAGAAGCTATTGCCTCGTCTATATATTTCTCAGTACTGAATATAATGTCATGTTTTTAGCTGCGCAGGGGCCTGGGCCAGACAGGATGATGGTGTCAGCTTTACTCAGCCACTCAATAGCTCCTTCCCCCATCAAGGGCCGAACATCACCGTCGGCCAGAAAAGTAATTTCGCTCAGACCAGTTTTAATGTTTTGGAGACGAGACGGCTCGTTCATTATGTTTCCTAAATGTCGCCCTCATTGATTCTGCCCCTGCTCTGCTCTGAAATAGATGTGTTTGGTCTGGTGGAGGTCTGATGGGAGAGAAAAGAACTGCGCTGGTCCTTGTATGTGCGTTTATCTTGTTTTTCATTGGGCTGTAATTTACAACCTTCCTTGTCAGAGGTGGACAATATCCTTCCATTACAAATGAAATCCTCCAACCTTGTCCTCTGCTGAAGTTAATTACGTTGTAATACGAATCCAAAGGTCTGGAGAAAATGATTATGAATGTCACCTCTTAACTTCACCCCTACAACATTATCTTTCAAATGTTTTTGCTTGATGGGTTGTTGATAACCAGATTGATTTTGAATGCTGGCAATGCGGAGTTGGCATCAGGTCTTCTGAGGAACCAAGAGGATGAGGCTTAATGCTGTGGAACATCACATACAGTATATTCCTATGGGAGGGTATATATATAAAATTCATTTATTAATAAGAATAAGAAGAATTTCTTCTTCTTCTTTCACAAGAAACATAAAAAAACAGAGGAATAGTATACACATAATACAAAGAATTATAGTACTTGTCGGGTGAATAAAATAAAATATATCATAAATAAAAATAGAATAAAATAAAATTATTCTATTATAATTATTCTATAATAATTAACCTATTATTCTTATTTGTCTTATATATATATATTATATTATTCATTATATTTTATATTTTAAATGCTTTTTTTAATATTATCATTTTCAAATCTATATACAGTAAATGCAAATGTGATTAAAGAAGAATAGCAACAGGATAAATTTCAGATGCTGCTCATTGGTGAGCTTTTGGAACAGGTCCGTGGGCATCTCATGTGGCCCTTGGTGACCCCTGGTGTAGACACTGTGGCCTATATAATAGCACTGGACCTAAATACTGATTTATTGATGTTTTATTGATGTTCCTTCTAAAAGGCCATGTACAGTATTAAAGAGCATTCAGTGCTGATCCTGATCTGTTTTACAGGTGATGACATACCTACTGTTTATACATCTCATTGATTGTTACATGTGTATTATTTTAACAAGTGGGAATCAGAGGCAAAAGTGTGTATTGACTGTTAATGGACAGAAACACAGTAGAACCCTCCAAAAATGCGTCAGTCAATAACTTGCATCTGATAACTTGTTCAGACGACTCAATTAGTCATTGACTGTAAGATACATTTTTAAAATGTGTTTGCATATTCTATCAGTGGAAAACATTTTTTAGCACTGTCACTAGACTCTTGTGGCAGATGTTACATTTTGAAATGCATATGAGTTTTTGTTCTATTTTAGTTAGACTACATAGACTGCTCAGACTCTGGATTCATAAATTAGACACATTGATGTAAAGTGCAGGCAAAATAACCACACATTTCAGACACTTCCTTTTCATGGCCATCTGTCATTCAGGGCTTTTATGAGTTTGGAAGCAAATGTATCAACCCAAATGTAAGTTGCATGCATGTGATTACTGCACAGCAAAGACCATTGATCCGTTCAGTGCCAGATATAGCTTAGTTATATATAGAAACAGTATGAAGTTTACAATACGCTATGTTTAATAATTGTTCAATAAGTTAAGTTTTTTTAGTGGTATGTAGGTTTACACAGTGTCCATGTTGACTGGGAGAAACAGCTCAGAAATAACAAATGTTATTAGGGTTAAGGTTAGAGTTTAGGTTAGGGTTAAAGTTAGGGTTAAGGTTAGGGTTAGAGTTAAGGTTAGAGTTAAGGTTAGAGTTAAGGTTAGGGTTAAGGTTAGGGTTAGAGTTAAGGTTAGGGTCAGGGTTAAGGTTAGGGTCAGGGTTAAGGTTAGGGTCAGGGTTAAGGTTAGGGTTAGGGTTAGAGTTAAGGTTAGGCTTAGAGTTAGGCTTAGAGTTAGAGTTAGGGTTAGAGTTAGGGTTAGGGTCAGGGTTAGGGTTAATTTTAGAGGTAGAATTAGGGTTAGAGTTAGGGTTAGGGTTAGGGTTAGGGTTAATTTTAGAGGTAGAGTCAGGGTAAGAGTTAGAGTTAGGGTTAGGGTTAGAGTTAGGGTCAGGGTCAGAGTTAGAGTTAGAGTTAGAGTTAGGGTTAGGGTCAGGGTTAAGGTTAGGGTTAGGGTTAATTTTAGAGTTAGAATTAGGGTTAGAGTTAGAGTTAGGGTTAGAGTTAGAGTTAGGGTTAGGGTTAGAGTTAGAGTTAGGGTTAGAGTTAGAGTTAGAGTTAGGGTTAGAGTTAGAGTTAGGGTTAGAGTTAGGGTTAGGGTTAGAGTTAGGGTTAGGGTTAGAGTTAGAGTTAGGGTTAGAGTTAGAGTTAGGGTTAGGGTTAGGGTTAGAGTTAGAGTTAGGGTTAGGGTTAGAGTTAGGGTTAATTTTAGAGTTAGAATTAGGGTTAGAGTTAGAGTTAGGGTTAGAGTTAGAGTTAGAGTTAGAATTAGGGTTAGATTTAGGGTTAGGGTTAGAGTTAGAGTTAGAATTAGGGTTAGAGTTAGGGTTAGGGTTAGAGTTAGAGTTAGAGTTAGGGTTAAGGTTAGGGTTAGGGTTAGGTTGCCTCTGAGCACGGCCGCAGGGCGAGGACGGGAAAGGGAACATAAGCAATGGCGTTTTACATGTTCCGTGTTTTATACTGACCCGTCACGGATCTGTCTTAGCTTTCCATTGCATTTCGAACCGTGTATTGCTGCAGTAAACAGTCCATTTCAATTCAACTAATCATTTGGGTATGTCGATTTTTTGTACTGAATTATGCTTTCAGTGAATGTGTTTTCATGTTTTTAGATAAACTGCCCCATTTAAACAAGACACAACCGACACCAGGTTTGCGAAATCAATGTATAAGCCTATTGTTGGGGAAATACGGTATACTATTTAAAAATTAAATATAAAAATACATATGAATAAAAAAAGAGAAAGAAAGTGTAAATTGAGGATTGCACAATAGGAATGTGACAGTACTGATTCAATAGCAGCAGTCATGGCATTAGACTGTTATAGTCATAGTTACCAGTGCATTAGACAATAGCTGGAAACCATTAGCTGCAATGGGACGGCATGACTGCTGACAATTGCAGCACACGCTTTTGTCTCTGTCAGACAAAAGGTGGCAAAGCAGGTGGTTTAGGTGGTTCAGTTTGGTTTCATAGGTTTAGAATTTTCATCATTCACCAGTTTTCTGGGTAATGCATTATTACCATATTAATCTACATAGACCACAAATTCAACATAGAAGTGCTGTATTTAAAGCACAGAGGAGACTGTTTATACAGAGACGAAGTCCGTGACAAGGCCTGGGCAGAAACAGAAGGTTCTGGTAAGATTTTAAACCCTATTGTAAGGACTAAAGTATTAGCAATACATTTCAATGTATTCTATTCATATGTTGTAATATACTGGTGACATTTTTGAAAATATTCTATTTTATATGTCAGATTTTTGTTTATTAAAGTAGTTTGTAATAAATATTTTGGCATTTAATATATATAATTCATGTTTCCTCCCCCTTGTGTTACCTGCGGTTTTTATGTTAGGCTTGTGCTTTTCCCTCTCGTCTGTAATAAAATCTTTGCTTCACTCCTGGGCAAATAATGTAATTGAGCATTACCAAAACCACTTTACTGGAAGGGCCAGTTAGGTCCGGTCATTTTATTGGGGTGACTCTTGAGAGACCATTATAAAAGCTATCTTTAAAAAAATATAACAGCCTATTTAATTTTGCCATTATAGAGACTGCAAGGTAGCAGTACAATATTATTATATATTTTTTTACCTTAGCATGCTTGTTTCTGTGCACATTGTTATCTTGTCTAGCATTGACCAGTTCTTTTTTCTTTTATATTCTCAACTGAAACCTTACTAAAGAAAAGTGGAACCTGCGCAGTGTTTTGACAGCTGTCACTTATTCTTCCGCTGCTTCAGTACTTGTGCTTTATAAGAATACACACTTTTTTGGGCCCATGTTCATAAAGGAATTGGCTATCAGTGTATTTTTTGTGTTTTTTCTTTTTGCTCATGGTCTTCCTGTTAAATTCTCACATTCAGCCTCTTGGCAAAGTAAAAAAAGGCAAAACACGAGTATAAACCTGCTGCAGGGGCCAGTAGTGAAAGTCATGAACAAAACATTATTTGCATTCGTAATGAAGGAGCTGGAGAGGCACTCGGTGGTAATTGTGGAGGCAGCGGCAGGGAGCATGTAAACAACACCGAAACAGGTCCCTCTCTTATTGGACATAATGTAGGCTGTCAAGACGTCCCCGTTCTGGACAAGAAGGCTGATTAATTCATTTAGATTCAGTATTTATTTCTGTAGTGCTTTTTACAATAAATGTCACAAAGCAGATTTTGTTTTGCTGAACATAATGAGCAAATTTATATTGACAGTAGCAGAGAAAAGTTTAAAAGAAAGAAAAAAGCGTTGAAAGTGAAATATACAGATCTGCACATTTGTTATCATTTGCATATTAGTTTATCATTTGCACATTTGTTATATTGTTTATATTTAATAATGTTTATACTGGATAGGTTTGGTAGGGTTTTATATTCCTTATATTCTTTATATTTCTTTAGAAGGTTTTAAATATTTGTGCTCTATTTATTGTTGTTATTGTTGCATGCCCTTATATTGCTTTTAAGTTGCTCTTAAATTGCTTTTAATTTGTGTTTATGTATCTGGGGGTCGCAAAAAGCATTTCACTAAATATCATACTGTGTATGACTGTGTATGTGACAAATAAAATTTGATTTAGAATTTTTCTATTTTGAATTTGATCTTTGGCAAGGCCAAAACATCAAATAATGATATGAAATAAACACATTAATGGAAACAGCAGAAAACAATCAGCCCATTGTGAGAAGCTAATGACAGATCTCTGGCAGTTGGGAGTGTATGGGGCTTATATAGGGTCAGTAGTGGTGGTGGATAAATGTTTTCATCCATGATGTGTGAGAAACGCTGTTTCCCTCGCCTCTGTCGCCTTTGGCTCATTGGGGCTCGGACCCGGATTCTGTAAATCTGCTTTGTGACAACGTCAGTTATAAAAACACTGTATAAATAAAACTGATTTGACTGGATAACGGCTATGAGAATAGAATCACTTACAGTAATAGATCTTAAAACTGATTTGCTCTGGAACAAGGCTATTAGCTTTACAGTCTTTGCCAGACTCAGCTTAAATAACGTTCTGCAATTTATTTGTTTTATTTGCAAACAGATTACATCAATTCTGCCGCACACAAATTATATTATTCTGACTTATCAGTTACAAGAAAACAGAATAACAGCAGAAAACAATGAAAGACTCTGAGAAGTGTGTATATGGTGCATATACCTGGGGACAAGTGTAGGTCCCTGGTTATTTCAGCAAGAAAATATCGAGCCTCATTTTGCATGCGCTATAGCAACGTGGCTTCATAGACGAAGAGTGTCTTGAGTTTCAGGAAGAGAAGAACCAGACAACTGCTAACTGCTGGTTGAGTTCTGAAATCTTTTATCAAGCAAGAACTTACTCTCCTTTTCTCTCAGGCATTGAGTTTATTGGAGCAAAGTCAAAATATCAAAATATCTACTGGTTGGTAGACTCCAGTTATGCCCTTTCACTTGGCACACAGGGCATTAGATTAGACATAATGGTAAGGAGTTCAATTCCAACATAAGGCAGATTAAGACATCATGTCGTCATAAAGCAAATCGCAAATCTGGAAAAAGAAAAGGAAACATTTGTTCTTCCACAACATTTCCAATTTCCAAATGTAAAATTCAAAGGACTGTTTACAAGAGCAAGAAAACAGGCAGCAGCTTTGGAACACCAGAGTAATGGTGCTAATAGAGGCAATTATACATGCAGCCATGGCCTCATTTGGCACCGACTGTTGTCCCCCTCCCCTGCTGTCTATCGTTATTTATTTCCACCGACTCTTCTTCATTTGCCATCCTTCTTTTTTCTCCAGCACCCACCAGCCGCCACCCGTTTTCCTTTGCTCTCTCCATCTGTCTCTCCCTAATGTCATGCTTGCAGGCGGTAAGGAGCAATTGCTGGCAGCCTGCTGCTTGTGTGGCACTGCCACTGGTGTGCACGGGCTTGGAGAAATTGCCAGGTGCGCTGAGGCTAGATGGCTCGCAGGTTGTGTAGGCTGTCAACTGTGACGTCTTCACCAAAGCAAACGGTGCACGACAGATGCAGCTCCCAGATATTAGCATGTTAGCACATGGAGTTTTTTAATGGGGGTGTGGTTCAGATTAGCAAAGCTGTTAAGTGGTACTTGCTTTATGTGTTGTTAAAATATAATTTCGCCTACGTTTAGATTTGCAGTTGTTCCCATTTTTTAAAAAATCCTTTTCAGCATTTTCTGTTCAGCAATATTCATTTGATTAAGCATGCGGCATCTCATTAGCATGTTCTCTGGGCAACAACACGGGCTTAATACTACCAGCTCTTCTGTACAAAATGGAAAAAGAAATGTTCTTCATTAAAGATACAGTTTGTTACTGTGGTTTTGTTTATAACACGCCAGGTCCAGCTTCCTCGCAAGCATCCGCAGTCTGCAACCCGCTAGCCAGTCTTCCTCCGACGCAGCTGTGTGCCATCCTGCCGACACCCATTTGACTCCCAGTTTGAGCAGTTTGTGTACTCAGAGCATTCTGGCCCCAGGTGTGCCTTGCTCCCCATCCTCATCTTCTGATCTATGATTTATGAAGCTCTGTGTGAATAAGTAATCTTCCTCAGCGAAACTCCCTGAATATGTTTCACGGGGTGTGGAGGAGGAGGAGGAGGAGGTAGGATAGAGAAGGAGGGAAGAAGAAGGTCAAAGTGGTGGCGTGCCGTGAGGGGCTGTTCGCTTCATTACCTTCCTCAGGTCAGAGAGTTGATGGAGAGGTATGAATCTGCAGTGACTGAAAAAGACCTGCTCTGGTGGTGGGCATCATAAATTTTACACAGCGCACAACTTTTCAGACCACAGGGGCTTAGCTGCATACGCTGTTGTCCGATTGTTAGCATATCGCTAGCTTGAATCCGGACAGTGATGAGAGCCCATGAGATCACAATGAATCATGTTTAACATAGTACGGTAGTGTGTGGTATAACACGGCATTAATATTCTCTGGTACCATTTTTTAAAGGAACAGTTGATGCCCTGTGTCTGTTCCAAGTTGCCAAATATCTTCTATTAATATCCAGTCTCTTACAGACGCCCGTTTCCAAAAAATGCCAGGGTGAAGAGATGTTGCAATAAAAAGACGCCGGTCTCCAATAGTAGCCGGTCTGTAGTAATCGCTGGTTTGTAGTAATCACCGGTCTGTAGTAAACGCCGGTCTGTAGTAAACATGTTTTATTATTTGTAAGCCATAATCATCAAAATTTCAAGAAATAAAGGCTTGACATATTTCACAGCATGTGTAATGATTCTATATATGAATTTCTAAAAGAATGTCAAAAAATACTGAACTTTTTCACAATATTGAATTTTTTACATGTACCTGTATATTGTGTAGATTATGTGGATAGGAGGATGTTTGGTCAGAATATGGAAGATCAGCTGGGGGTTGACAGTGTTGATCTCAGCTATTTCTATATGCCCTTCAGTCAGGTCCTGCACGTCTGATTCAGGATGCTGATAGCATGTGTGTCTGATTATGAGCTACTATCAGCCTGTCCATCAATGTCACAGCATTTGTGCCCTCATCTGTCTTCTTGAAGGACTTGTTTAAGCAAACTACACTTGGTCCGAATCCAAATTCAGATGCATTAGCTCCTGTGGGCCCTGCAGGATCAGAGGTTTGTAATTCTGGTTGTTCAACTGAGTGCGACAAATGAGAAAACATGGTCTCAAGCTGTAAATTGTTCTTGAGTTAATTTAGCAAAGCCAAGTGATTAGAAATGTCACATAGGCCGTCCTTATTTAAAGACACTTTAGGCCAAGTCATTTGCCTTATTCTCTCATGCTAATGAATTTTGGGTTAAGAAGTAATGAGAATTTCGTTTATGCTGGATGCCTTAAAGATTTTAAATCCAAAGTCATAGGTAAAATGCTTTAATTAGAGTCAGAAACCAATAGATCATCATGAAAATGAAAGAGTCTGGAGTTTTACCTACTACACTATAAAGCAACGATTGTTTTACATAATACAACAGCAAATTCATTGTGATTGTGGGTGAAAAGGTCTCACGAGCTATTGAATAAATCAGCAGTCAGTTTTCCAGCTCTTTATTGACATTGTTATCTAGTGAGGGCACTTATTGAAACAGTTTTTTTACATTTTTGAAAAAGCAAGTATTTCAGCCTATTTAATAAAAAAGGAATGAAAGGGAACATTTTTAATTTTTAAGTTTGCAGCCATGTTCATCACAGGGTCACAACTCTTACACTAAAAGGGCAGCTAGTCATGTGACAAGTCGCCACAACCAATTTCGTTAATTAAAAAAAAGTGTAGAAACATTCTGATAGTCTCTTGTACATTTAAAAGCCGTATTTGTATTCAGAATATATATGTCAAAAAGTATATAAACATACCTGTCAAATGTCTGCTGGGGATTTTGACCACTGGATCTGTGTTCTCTGGATCATAAATGCAATTTTACCTCATTGCAAAGGTGCTTCAGGATCCACCTTCTGAAGAGTAGACAGTTACTGCAGCAAACGTGAACAGCTCTTTATTAATACACTTATTTTAAGAAAGAACATTTGATAAACATGAGTCCAAAAATCTACACAAAACATGTGGAAACTGTGCTTTAGCCTCGTTAGCGCTTCCTGTGAATTATTTACATGCTTTTATACAATGCTGTAGATTAAAATGATCCAATTATTCATCCATCCATCTTTCCATCCTTCCATCCATCCAGGGTTGTGAGGAGTGCTGGAGAAAATTATACAGACTAATTATACACAAATACAAACACCTACAATGTAAAAAGCTACTTGTAAATTTTTTCTGTAATGGGAATACGAGACAATGTAAAGAATGACCTACACATATACAGTATTTACGAACTTTGACAAAGAAACCCAGAGCAAAGTACAGGGTGAGCAGTTGGCTAGTTCGGGGAATCGAACCCATGACCTTTCAGTCATAAAACTCAGTCCACTTCCCTGTCATTGTCGTCATTAACAATAATCAAAATATGTTATATTTTCCCCTTGTTTGCCTGTGCCCTGCTCGCCCACTAATCCAAACTCTTGTGCCCTCTTTTTTGTGAAAAAAGGTATTTCTTTTGAAAAAGGAAAAGCCACATTTTTCATCCTGTCTCAATAGTGTGACTAAATGTGCGAGCATTATGGATTATGGGAATGGCTCTGCTAATGACCCATAGGGTTCTGTGATAGACATGGATCTGATGGATGGAAAGATGAAGTTCAGCCAGCTATTCATCTCATGCTGGAAAACAGAGCCCACATTTATCTTCCCCTCTTCCCAGTGAGAGAACATTCTACACCAGAGAACATTAGTAATATAGCAGTGTCAGTGGTCATTAAATTATTAATGGGAACTGACATCACTATTTCTATTTCAAGATTCCTAACTAAATGGTCTTGGTCTGACTCCTCTCACAAGCTAATTTTCCATTAATTTAGATCTTATAAGAAAGTCCATTAAAACCCACGATTAAGGCACTACCTCATCCAATCAAAGGCAGATGGGTCCATTTACCAATTCCTGTGTCAATTGTAAATTGAAATCTCCCAACAAATTGAGAATGGAGAAAACAAGATGTAGAAAGATCTACCCAGAGTCTGATGGATGTTACAAATTAGCTGAAAAGAACTCCACCACGCCCAACCTGATGATGGCTGTGGCAATACTTTCCTTATGATGAATTAATACACAATTTAGCATCAGCAGATCATTGATTCTTGGTCTCATCATTCAGATAATGACAATGATCATTTGTTAGAGATGGAGGATCTCAAATTACTAGGGATCTTTTGGCAACTCTGGTTCTCAAAGTTGATCTGAAGCAAGGGAATGTTCTGGAATGCCTATCATGGCTTAAAGTGCTAATGTTTGAGGTGCAGCATGTGGTTGCAGATCCAAAAGAAAGCTACTCGGACTAGAACCTCGTTAAGGGAGTGGCATCTGCCTGGAACCATTTGTCTCAAGGTGCCAGCTTTATTGTACCTTTATGATGCGGTGGCATCTGTCAGCTGTGCTGAGGATCTGAATGGGGATTTGATGAGTCTTGCTGGGCCTTTTGCATTTGCAAATGGGAAAACATAAAACTACAGCAGAGTCAGTCACGCGTCAGTGGGTCCAACCCATTTATTCTCCAACATTGCATAAATCCACTTATCCAAAGCACTCGCACTTTACAGCCTGGAATTTTCTGTGCACTAATGTTTGGCAGGAATACGTGATACGGCATTTGGGTGATTTGATTGGGAGATTCACCTGCCACCTTTCAGATATACAGCGGTGGTGCCTTACACGCTTTAATATGGATGAGATTGGGTTATAAAGTGACAGATCTGCTCTTGTATGGACAGTGTGTATGTGTACAGGCCAAACAGACACACGTTTGCAAATGCCACGTCTAAGCACTTCTCCTGAGTGTGCAGCACTGCGGGTTATGCCCTTGCCAGATGAGAAAGGGTGATAGGTGTATAATAAGGTGAAAACTGGAATTGCAGATTTAGGGGGTGTCAGAAGTTCCCTGGCCATATCTTTTTAACCTGTCCTGCATTTGCTGCTTCAGTTTTAAACATACCTGAGCTAAGTCAGTGGTCTGTGCATTAAAAATCTGCATCTCAAGAAGAATGAAGACTCTATCCTCAATAGACTTTAGATATTGTGTAGTTCAGATTGAAAATTTTGTTTAAAACAATGCGTACCGTGGTGTTTTATACAATAATTAAATTCAGTTTTCTATATTTCTATAGCGCTTTTTACAACAGATGTTTCACAAAGCAGCTTTACAAGCTCCAGGTTCGAGCCCCTAATGAGCGACGGAGGCGAGAAACACTCTCTGAACTGAGGAAGAAACCTTGGGAGGAACCAAAGCTCAGTAGAGGAACCTCCTCCTCTGGATGGGGTAATAGTGAACATTCAGAAGATGAATTGTGATGATTGTTCCAATGTTTGAGGTGTAGGCAGCAAATGAACATGTGGTGATGGTCAGTGGAGGCCAAACCAGACCAAGATGGATGGGGCGGAGTTGAAGACATAAGAACATAATAATAATAATAAAATAAGAAACAACAAAAAGAAAGTAAATATTGCTTCATTGCAGAGGATGTGACTTAGCAGATCAGGGCATCTAGAAGCTTCATGAAGGTTTCTGCTGCCAAGTCCAGGCGAGTGAAAAACTGAGGAACTCTGAAGCCTGACAATGAGCAGATGTGTGAAAAGCTGCCACTTTGTGAGAGCTTTCGAAAGTCTGTCCAGTTCTGAGCTGTGAAGCCGAGGAGAGCAAGAGTTTGCTTTACCTAATGACCTACCAATAAAGATATCGCTTTATATAGCAGAGCTGGAAAAAATGGCCATGCCAAGTGTGTTCCACAAATGTTTTTATTATTGGTGTTATATTTTATAGCACACAAGCAGACGAGTGGAAAGAAATACCTTTAAATTCCTCCTTCTATTCTTTATTATTATTTTATGGGTAATTGTCCCCAAAGCCATTTAGGGTTTGTCCAGAGAAATGATAAAAGTATGAAAGCAGTCACTGCTGCTTACAGGCATGGAGAAATATGACTGAAAGAAGATTCTTCATTTCCTTTAATTATAATTGCATTTTTAAAAATAGAACCTATTATTTTCAACATTAAAAAACTTAAATGAGGACACAAAATGCAAATGCATGCACAGATTCGAAGCTGATTACTTTATTGGTGTAGGAATCTTTTTTAACCAATCCAGCCAGAGCCATAGCTACAACTCTGACAAACACTTAGCTTAATTATGGGATGCATTAGCGTCCCACCTGCAAACGAAGGCCTGTATCTGCAGAGAACTTCCTGAAGTCTGAGCTTTTGCACTTCTAATGGGTCTCTAGAGAAACCATTGATTTCCCAATGGTTCCAGTGTTGCTTTGAAATCCCTGAATGGCTTTTGGCATTTGTCTGGAGAACAAACTGTTGGTGTGATGTTCAGTGCGTCTCCATTTGCCACCAAATGTGTTCTCACTTTTCACGATGAAGAGGAACCGGCCAGCTTGTGACCAAGTGCAAAATCAATACTTCTGCACAGCGACGTTAGTGAAGGGTGAGTGCTGTGGGCTTGAACTTCAACATTTCACAGTTTCGCTTTTTGAGATACAGTCATTACCTCTCTTTTCAGACCGGACGGGTGCCAGGGGATCTGTTTTGACATCATTTTCTCTCATATCCTTCAAGATAAGCATCTTAGGTCAGATGTGTGGAGAGAACACTGGGAGAGACAGGAGTTACTCTTTTCACTATATCGATCTGTTCTCTATCAATCTTCCTCTGTTCCCTGTCAAAACATCCGTCTCAGCATTTCATCTTAGAGAAAGTGAACTCTCCCGGTTTGTTCTCCAGGAGAAGTAGAGTGAGGGAGATGGAGGAAGAGAGGCTGGGAGAGGGAAAGGGTTCAGTGGGGCTCTGTCACATCGTTTATCGCCACTCTCCATCCATCACCAGGTGCCGTGACGAGTGCAGCATCGACACTTTCCACCCATGGCAGGAGAGATAGAGACGTCAGTCTGGCCAGGTCAATGTGTCGGCTTTTTAATGTGACTAGAGTGAATAGAGTGACACATACAGGGAAGACAGAGCCCATTGTTGCTTCAGAAGAAGGAGGGAGAGTTTTATAAAGTGCTACTGCGTTTCACTTAGACATTACAGGGTTTCTATTTCAGCCGGGTTAAGCAGCTAATAGGAATAAGCCAGGGGTGTCACACTCAGGTCCTGGAGGCCGGTTTCCAGGACAGTTTGGTAGTTTTCTTCCTCAGACACAAGCTATTAACAGGTGATTGGAACCAGGTGAGTCTGAGCAGGGAAATCATCAAACTGCAGGACATCTGTGTCCAGGACCAGAGTTTCACACCCTGGAACAGACCGTTTGTAGAACTAAGGTGTTTATGAGACGACACTAAAACATTTTTGCATTTCTGTGTGTGGAGTGAAGTTGTGGAACAGTCTGAGTGAAGAACTGAAGAAATGTCCCAGCATGAATCCGTTTAAAAAGCGATAAAAATATGTTTTGCCATTGATTATGGTAAGTTTTATTGCCCCAATTGCAGCAATACAACAAATCTAAGCCGTTAAACTGCCATCACCATGTGTCATAGCTGAGTGGAAGTTCTTCACCAGACAGTGTAAATGATTCCCATTAAGCCAACAATTTTTTTTCACTACCAGAAATGTATAGGATGCTGAAGAGCTTACAAACTTTCTCCAGTATCTCCAATACATGGCAACTTGGCATTGGTTTGATAATAAAACTAGTGAAACAGATGCATTCCTAGCATATTTTTTATTTGCGCATCCAGTTGGTGTGGAAGCTCTTTATTCATGACTAGTAGACAACAACAAAAAAAAAACATAAACCCCAAAATATGGCGATGCTTTCATGGTAGGAAATAGATGGGCCTAATTAAGAATATTTCACATGAGGGAAATGCACAGCAGTGGCGGCTGGGGGCTGGCATATTGCACAGCAGTGGCGGCAGTCTTGCTTCAGCTGAGCAGAGAGAGTCTGATGCTCAGTAGGAATGAAAGAAGCAAAGCTGGTACTGACGCAGGAGCGGGAAGTGGGTTTATGCCTAATAAAAGAATTTTCCAGCAACATTTTTTATAATTGCAATGTAGATGACACCAGCATTTCATTTCATGCTGTGGCTCAGTATCAGAGCTCTCATGCTAAGAATGCTTTTAACTTACAAAGTAATATGAAATAAGGACAGGAATGCACATATCATTTACAAATGCTGTATTCGTCAGTTAAACTACCATCGAACAGCCTGATTTCATTCTATTCCATATTTTTTCTTTTGGGCTGTCAACATTCCAATAAATCTGCGCTTTTGAATTTTAAAAATTTGAAATTAAATGCATATTATTTCTGTGTTTATGTACAAATTCATAAATATAACATTTAACTACATTTATGTAAATAGGGCCATGATTGCTTAATGGTTAGAAACTGCTCTTGTGATTAAAGGGTTCCAGGGTCTTGGCCCACCTACAACTACACTTGAGGAACTTATTGTCCAACCACACATGCAGTGCACATTTACCATATATACAGTCATGGACAAATTATCAGCACCCCTGGAATTTTTCCAGAAACTGCAATTAGAATATTTTAACATACACGTTTATTTCATTTATGTGCATTGGATCAACACAAAAACGCAGAGAAAAAATGCTAAATTTGACATAATTTCACAAATAACTCAAAAACTGGGTCGGGATATACAGTCTAATGCAAAGGGCATTGGGCACACCTTGATAAATAACAGATTTAGATGATTTTGTAATTGAAAAGATGTTAACAGTCTCTCTAGGACATGGAAAAAACACACTTTTTTTTTTAGCAAACATTGATGCATTGTTACTTTTTATGCCATAAATTTAACAATGAAACCTCACAGAACATCTACTCTAAATAGACAAGTTACCTTAATAAATACCTTAATGGCAACACATATTTCTCTATAGTCTCAATATACATCATATACAAGCAAACAATTCATCGTCTTTGACACAGAACTTGCAGTTAAATTTGTTTATATTCCAACAAAAAAAAAACATTTTGTACATCCTGATTACTTACAGATCCTGTGATGACATTTTGGAATTTTTTCACATTAAGCAGTCTGCTATCATATTGAATTTGCTAGGGTGGCCAAATCTTCAATCAGTGAAAGTTAAATTAGAATGATTTATTTGTTGTTGTTTTTTTTTTTAAGATTATAAACATGAAAAAATATTGATTTTATGTTACATGGAGTATAATCATCTTTATAAAAAATCCTTGAACTTGAGAAAAATCAAGTGTGCCGCGTCATATAAGCAACTATGTATTTTAATAGTGCAACCTTTTTTTATAATAATGCATTTCTCAGTGATGATATGGGCTACAATAAGACAATGTAAATCGAGTACAGCACTTTCAGGAGATTTACATTTTCTTTCAATAGTAGCTAATGAGTCAGTTATTGCCTTTGTCAATGTGCAGTAACTGTCTCCATTCTTCATATCACAGTTGGTGAGTAGTGAATCCTCCACAAAGTTTAGAGCTGCTGCACTGACATAAAGAGCATTGTGTTTCACATCCAAAACTCACACATCAGTGACTTAACAAACAATAAAAAAGTCTTATTCTGTCCCTTGCTGCTGCCACCATCCATCTTCTCTCGTGTTTTTTTGGCATGTGTCGATGCTTTATGGTGCGGATCAGTCAACGGCCAAGTGCTCGTGGCCAAGCTGATGAATTGATAAGGCCGAGGAGCCAAAGAAGATGGATGGGTCTGAGGGCAGCCAGATGGATCATAGCTGTGTAGGCTGGAGTAGAGGATTGATCGCTACTCGATAGCTAGCAGGGGGGACACACTGTGGGAGGGAGGTGGTGGCTCCCCTGTCAGTTCTCATAGGGAGACTGCCTCCGTGCCAGACAGGCTACTACTGTCAGCTCAGAAAACGAAGTCTGGACAGATTTTAGATTGAAGCATTGTACATCATTCAATTGTCACCAGCTTACCTCCTGCAGACCCGGTTTCACTTTCAACTCATCCACCTAAGTGGACTTTAGAGAGGGTCAGTGGGAGCGAGTTTCTGTAGAGGAAAGTCTGGAAGCCTTAGGCAGAGTTTGAAACCCCTCAGCTTGTTAGAGCCCTCACAGTGGGGCAAATGGGTGACCGCACTTTGGCACCATAAGGGTAGGAGAGCTTCTAAGGCCAACCAGAGCACCAGTTTATGTGCCGAACAGGTTTGCTCTCCTTAGTAAAACACCCGCTGAGAAACCTGAGAGAGGCACCAGCATTATTAGGCAGGAGTATCACAGGAACCAGGGTGTCGGACCTAACAGGTACTCTCAGAGTTCTAGGCAAAGCGTATGTACTCAAAGATAGCTGTCCATGTTGGAGCTTAAGATACGTTAATAATAATATGTTCTGGCCCAATACCAATGAGGCGTGGCAACTTGGCTGTGGTCACCGAACTGCTGGATGTCCAGGTAGTGCTCAGAAAACAATGTGGGCTTCTTAGACAATTTTGAGGGCAAAGCTGGCAGCACGGTATCCATCCCACTCAAGAAGGTGCTGCTCTCCTTTCTTCCTTTCTTATAGCACATAGGCTCAAGACAGTTAATCAGTGACAATCCAGAGCCCAGCCCAAGAAGCAGACAGACAGGGTAATCCAACCATCTGCTAGCTGCAAAGCGCTGTCACCCAGGATACAACATATTAAGATTGTGTCTGTTTTCTGTGCTAAACAAAAATATAGAAATACTAGAGTCTGTTCTTGTTCTAGTAGCCTAGTCAATATAAAAGGAAGATGACACTGAATGAAAAGCCAGCACCTTCAATCTAAAGTTAGGACTGTTAAACCTTAGATCTCTTACTTCAAACCTTTATTGTTAATTAAATTTTGATATACTGTTTACTGTTAAAGTTTAATATACTGTGTCTACAAAAACTACCAAACATAATGAGTACGTAGCACCAAATGAGGAGAGTTCCCCTGGATATAGCTACCTACTCCAGCCTTGCCCGTCTGGCAGAGGAGGAGGTGTTGGTCATTTATATTGATAACCTCAGTGTCACATAATCTGGTCACAAATTGAAAGCCTTTAAAGTTCTTTATTGTAATATAATACTCAAAACTACAAAAAGTAAATCTATACAGTCAATTCCACTTATCATTTACAGCCCCACAGGGCCTTACCCAAAATTTCTAAAGGATTTAGCTGTTTTATCAGACAAAGCTTTAATTGTATGAGACTTTAATATTCACTTTGATAGCCTTGACAATCCTCTCAGAGTAACATTCATGTCCATCCTGGATTCAGGAGGGGTTAATCAGAAGCTCATAGAAACCACTCACAATGGTGCTCACACCTCGTGGTCTGATTGTAATTAGTGGGTGAGTATAAAAATTCACTCACCATTCTGGACTCCTGACAGAACCTTCATCCTTCATCCAGTGCTGCACTGATGTTTTTTGGATTCTAAGTCACGGGGAAAGCAAAAGAATAGTCAGAGAATCTGTGGGAAAAGGTAGTTGATCTCTATAAAACAGGAAAGGGATATAAGAAAATATCAAGGGAATTGAGAGCCAATCAGCAGTGTTCAAACTCTAATGAAGAAATGGAAAATTAAAGGTTCCGTTGAAACCAGACCACGGTCAGGTCGACCAACTAACATTTCAGTCACAACTGCCAGGAAAATTGTTCAGGATGCAAAGAAAAACCCACTAATAACTTCAGGTGAAATACAGAACTCTGAAAAAATGTGGTGTGTGTTTCAAGATGCACAATAAGGAGGAACTTGAAGAAAGATGAGCTGCATGGTGGAGCTGCCAGACGAAAGCCATTACTACACAAATGCCACAAAGTATCTCACTTACAATATGTCGAACAGCACAGAGACAAACCTCAAAACTTCTGGCACAAAGTAATTTGGATGATGCGACTAAAATTAATTTTTTAGACCACAACCATAAACTCTACATTAGGAGAGGAGTCAACAAGGCCTATGATGAAAGCTTCACATTCCTACTGTGAAACACGGTGGTGGATCGCTGATGTTTTGGGGATGTGTGAGCTACAAAGACACAGAAAATTTGGTCAGAATTGATGCCCGAGAAAGTTGGGGTGAAGTGAGGGCAGGGGGCGGCTGCTATTGGTAATGGGCGTCAATAAGAAACGAGCTATTATTAGAAGATATACAGTAGTTGGCAGCTACATTTTTACTGGCTGAGGAGGAGGGCGGTTGTATGTGCAAGAGCTTGTATAAGCTTACCGGTGATATTTAAGGATAATTCCCATTTAGTAATGTTTACTTAGCAAAACGATGAATAAACAATAATCCATAATGTCCACAATGTCATGCATCGTAAAAAGATTCCCAGGCCCACAGTCACATGCACTCCACCAGACTTTACAGAGGGGATGAACTTCTCTTAAGTAGAACTATTTTTATTTGAAAACCAGGGATGTAATAGATGTGTAAGGATACATATAGTCTATGATTTGATTTAATACTGGGTTTATAATTCAATAAAGCAAAATGAGGCCTGTAGTCCTGTTGTTGCTTATTAATGAAGCTAGAGCTACAAACTAGAGCTGGGAGGAGGGTCTATGAGATCTGTGTGGTCCAACAATACACTTCCATTAGATTTAATAATAATAGACCTTTTAGACAACAAACACCATGTGTGGCAATGAATGTTCTAAGTGTTGTGACCATGGAAACCAGTTTCTGTCTATTTAACCATTCTGCTTACTGTGTATGGAAGTAAAATAAATTGATTATATTCTAGGAAGATTCACTACAGTCCTGGTTGTTTTAAACCGAATTAATGCGCAAAAAGTGGATACAGGATATTTTTTTTTGACATTTATTATTACTTTTTGCCTGATTTATAAAGGTGAATGCACTTTTATAATATTCATAAGTATTTTTTCAAATCTCACTAATGCTGATGAATTACTTAAAGTATTTTTCAATCTTTGATTGATCACTTATTTATTTATTTATTTATTCATTTATTTATTTCATCAACAAAGATTTATTCAATTAAGGGCTCTTTTCGGATGAAATCACATTTTGACGTTGCCTTTTTCTGAAAATAATTGTGGGCCAAGCTGTACCTGTAGCTGACCTCTAGGTAAAATATTAGCAATGTTTCTCTGGAGTGTCTTCAGTAAAGCTCTTTAAAATGACTCTGATTAATACAGAACAGGACAATTTTTTTGTGTAGAATTTCACATAGATTTTTTTTGCCAGATTCCCCTTTCCCACCATCAGAAGAAATAATACCACTTGCAAAATGCAAGGACAATCAGATGATTACATCCTGAAAATGTAGAATATGGCAATTCAGAGCTTCAAAATTGAACTACAGGTTTATTCACAAAAAATCTGCATTGCTAATTGCTCTCTACCTCAATATACAGTAAGACCAGAGATTCTTCTCATCAACAATGCTTCTCTTCAGGTGAACAGAGGAACAGTGAGTGTTTTAATGCTCACACTATTCTGGACACTGCTATATTGAGCTGCACTGTGATGCACGCAGTCCTGCATGGTGAGAATGCAGTTATCAGTTTAGCAGTCTTTGAAATGAGCAGAGTCATTAGGGTCTTATTACTGACATCCTACAAGCACAACCTCTGGGGACAGAAAGAGCTAAACTGCTAATGGGAAACCTTCTGCTGACATCTGGAACACCAGTCATGCTTTCGACTCATTTAAACCAAAAGTTACTGCGGCAGCCAATGGTGATATTTCTCAAAAAAGCTGCTGGAATTCATATGAATATTCATTGTAATAGAATGCGACTTTCTCTGCAGACGGTAGACATTACCATCACTTTCTCCTCACTGTGTATATTGACATCCCCCTGTTTTTGCAGAAAAGTAATCCATGGTATAAAAAAAGAAAACGTTGTTAGTAGATAAAATCATTCAGCCTCTATTTAACTGAAGGCTGTAAAAATGAGGCAGTTTTTAGTTCCTTTTTAAAAGTGGCACCAGTTGGAGCAGATCTAATGTCCATTGGAAACTTGTTCCAACAGCGGGCTAATGGCTAAATGGCATTTCACCCTGTTTGGTTACAGATCTAGGCATCATTAGCTGATCTAAAATACCTTCCAGACTATTGTACTTCAAACAATGACTATGATTTATAGATTTATAGACTTTCAAATCAATTCTGTAGTGGATTGGAAAGGGGCGGAGACTTAAAGACTGTTTTAATGTGTCCTCTTTTCTTGGTCTTGGATGAAATGCAGCTGAAAACACTTTTTAAAACGTTTGTGAGTGTCAATGCAGCAGGTAGATGGCTCAATTTCTTTAATTTAGTTAATTTAGTTAATTTAGAGAATTAAGAAGAGTCTCTTTAAAAATATTATGATCAATCTGAAAATGACTTTCTTCATTTACACTTTGCCTTTCTGCAGAATATTCACATTAAGAACAGGAATTGAGACTCTTCTAAAAACCAAATGCGGTGTATGACCTATGTGACAAGCAGAGCAGTGAGTTCTTTAGAAATGCTGTAATTACTGTTACCTGTATGAATATTATCATCAATTATAATAGAGTTAAAGCATTTCAGAGAATTCATCAATAAATGTTATTAATATCTATGCACACACACTACCTGTGAAAAGACACACTACACAGAGCCAGATCCATGCAAAATATTTGTAATTATTTTGTTTATTTAGCTCTAACACACAACATTTTCTGAAAAGTTTACTTGAGTCGGCAAGTTATGGGTCGACCCATACATCACTGCTATTCAGGCTACAGGTCCAAAGGATGCTCTTAAAGAACACTTAAGGAAACAATGTTGCCCAATACCAATCTCATACTATGATGCAACATCATGTAGTTTTAATACTTAATGAATAACAGGTTATTATTTCAGTTCTAATCAATAGCTCATGACTCCAGAGACAAATCAAAACCTTTAATGTTTAGTGGCATTTTATCATTAAAATATCATTTAGAAGAGTTAAAACATTGTCTGTAGTACCGAGCCATTGATTCCCAACTCTGAATAGAAGGTAATTTTTTTAGTACTTTAGCATTCATTATATTGTTATCTTAAAAATCAGTCACGGATGACTTCAGCAAGAATTGCATTTTTTTCTTTGGTTTATACTATTCCGAATATTTTCTCACACATGGGTATCCTCCTCACATGGACACAGCCACACAATAACCACCCAATTAACTTTTATAATACATTCAATTAAATCTATGTGCCCCCGATTACGTGCAAAAACATCCATATAGACAGCTAATGGGTCCAATCAAAAGCAGACTTGCATGCAGTGAATCATTTCTGACATCCAGAGTGGAATTTGCATAATTAAATGCAAATGGACTGAAGTTGCATAATTAAAAATCTGACATGGATCAGTGTTGTGAAATAGTGTAGATCAGTGAGCGACGGGGGTGGGGGATTAAGGGTAGTTTAAAAGAAGACAATGTCTTAGTGATGGCTCCTAAACACAACCTGCATAACTGACTTCATTAGAAACACTATACGTGGCAAATTGTGCTGGAAGTTTACTTCAGATCGTGTCCCTTTATGATAAATAAAAATTCTTTTACACAACTGCATACACAACTGGAAGCACATGCTCCTAAGCCTCAGCTTCCAGTGGTGGTTCTATGCTTATAATATTGTGTGTAATATACCATCATCTGATCATGCCTTTATCTTGGGAAATAGGAATGCATTATGGCAGGTAAAAGAGAGTCAATTTCCCATTGTGGAACTGGAAAATAATATTAATAATAATATTTAATATTTAATCATATCAATAAAATATTATTGACCACCTAAAATGCATTTCTTGCTATAGTAATAAACTCACTAAACATGTGAAGCTGTTACTTGCTAAAAATATTATAATACAGTTTTTATATTAACATTAGACATTTTTTTCATTTTGTTTTTAATCATTTTTATGTAAATGATTGTGCTTTCATTCTCAAAATCTCAGGGTTGATTCAGTACATGTCCTTAACATTAAAACAGGTTAAAACAGGTTACAAATCAAACATGATTATGCCTTTTGTGCTACAAAGCCATGGACAGAGTGTTTGTCAGTTTGACATTTGTGATAGATAGAAAGTACAGACGTTTATCTACACTGTCGCAATTCCTCAAGCCTACATGGTTCTTTAAGTGGCAAAATAATCACCCTCTTGCACAATCCAAACAAACTAAACTAGTACTAAGTGTAGCTCAGTAATTGTAGTATAATCATTTGAACTCAGAAATTAAAATGTTGCTTTCATTATTGTCCTATGAGTTCTTGGCAAATCAAAATTCTCTACCACAAATAAATATTCTAAAAAAACAAACAAACAAAAACTATATATATATATATATATATATATATATATATATATATACATCCCATTCCCACTATTCAGAATGTAGTGAAATAGTAATATCAAGCGTATTTTCCTCTTTGCCCCATAAAGACCTCTCTAAATGTATTGATTGAGCTGACTATCATGTGGATCAATTTGATTACCAGATCAGTCAAAATCAATATTGGTTGTACAAATAGATTAAACAAGGTTCAAAGAACGAGAAAACAAAAGGATGATGTGTGGTATCCTCACATCCTCAAAAATGGGAGAACTGTTCCTCAGCCAACATAATGTAACTTATAGTTCGGGATAGATATGAATCCAAAATTAAACTATAACAATATGAGCAGTTCATTGAACTACTATACATATGTAACATTGGTGCCCTAAGCGGTTTGTTTGGTGGTGCCCCCAACCTATTATCCAACTCCAAGCATGTAGGGGGAGACAGCCCCCCATACAGGGGTCAGTAGCAGTAGTGTTTTACTTCGGGCCATTACAAATACTTGATCAGCCTTTCGTGCTCACCAATGCCCAACTTCCAACGATTCATTAAGGTCTTGAGGGAGGCCCTCTGTCCGTACATATTCATCTAGTTGGATGACATTTTAATCTATAATCACTCAATAGATGAACATTGCTGCTGGAGAATCACCAATTTGTTTGAGACGTCTGTCTTCCATCCTTCTGGGATTCATGGTGACCAAGGGCCATGGACCCACCAAGGTCGAGGTCATTCAGGAGTGGCAGAGGGGTCCACAGCTTTCTGGTCTTCAGGTGGTTCAGCACAATTTTGCCACCCCTGACAGCTCTTACCCATCAGCCAATGCCCAGAAAGCTTGTGTGGGCCTGTTGCAAGGCATATTCTGTTGACTGTGGGGGCTACAGCCAACCTTACATCAGACTACCATGCCCAGTCCAGATGATGTGTTTTTACCCAGATCTAGAGTGGATGAGGCAGAAGTGTCGTCGGTAGCCCTCGCTAGGGTGTGGGGTCATGTCTGTGCAGCCACTTTTTGGAATGGCTAAAAAGTTCAGCCAATACTCACAAACAGCTGGGACCATCTTATCAGGTGGGCCAGTGGGTATTGTTGTCCAATGACTTACCACTCTGAGGTGGCACTGTCAAGTTTACTGTGTTACGTTGGCACTCATGATGTAACCCAGTGATGTTCTGCCTACTCCTTCCACTACTTCATCTGACATTCCATGTGTCCCAGCTGAAGCCAGTCTGTTCAGCATCCTGAAACCTGGTCCAGCACCTGGTCTGGTCCTTCACTGCCCCAGGTTGTGCAAAGCTATTCAACTTACACAGTGCAGTACCTGCTGGACATTTGCCAGGTCAGGAGTCACACCCAGTACCACGGGAACTCCACAGGCATCCTGACCTGATTTTATGGTCTAGCATTGGGATGCATTGGAAGTTTAACATCGACTTCTGATTCTAACTAATGGTATACGTAGATAAACATTTCTGTAAGTATGATCTATTTAAAACCGATGAATTGATCTCATATTATGATGATACAGAGACTCCTGGATGTCCACAAGGAAATGTATAATGCTCTCATGTATTTACATTTACTCATGTATAAAGATGCTCTGTCTTCAGATAAATCAGACTATTATGCTAATCAAATTGGGCTGAACAAGGGAAATAACAAAGCCATTTCTTGCACTGTTAAAATGCTTTTAGGCCACCAGGCCATCTTATTTGTAATAATGTAATATTTGTATTATATTTTTTAAGGTTAAGATCAACAATATTCATTAAAATCTGATTTCTAGCTTAAATATGAGTCATTGTTCTTCAGGAGATGCTTTCTGCAAGTCCTCTCTGCTTTTCTGTTGTTCTTCCAGGCTTCCTTCTGTTTCTGAAATGACAAATTTTTATCAAAAGTCAAAATCTACCCATCGTCTTGATTCTATTTCACTTGGTAAAAGACTGTGTATCTTCTCTTTCCTCATTAATAGTTGATATTATTCACTCATCACTGACCTCTGGTCATATACCATAATTTTTCAAAACCGCAGTCATAACCCCTGATGCCGATCCCCACAACCTCAGCAATTTCTGACCAATTTTGAATCTACCATTTCTGTCTATGATTCTTGAGAATATTGTTGCATCGTAGTTTCTGCCACTCCTCACTAAAAATAATTGATTTGAGCAATTTCAGGCTGCATACCACCTTTTGATAGCACAGAAAAAAGATTACAAATGACTTATTGATGGCTGCCAACCAATATTTGTGTTATTTGATTTGAGTGCTGCCATTGATACGATTTGTCATAGTATTTTGTTTGATAGATTAGTATCTGCCATCACTTGGTTTACCTCCTACCTCTCTGATCGAACGCAATTTGTTCCAGTCACTAAAGGAGTACCACAGGGTTCTGTTCTGGGCCCTTTTTTGTTCATTACTGATGTCTTACGTTTGTAAAATATTTTTAGGAAACCTGGTTACACCAATGATATCTATGAAGCCAGGCTCTGCTATCCCACACACAACTCTTTTAGAGTGCTGATCTGAAACTAAAAATTTGGTTTACCAATAACTTTCTTTAACTTAATAAGGATAAAACTGTTCTCCTTGTAGCATCAAATTGTACTCTTGCCACAATTGTTAATTTTACCATGAAAACCAATTACTCTGAAGTATCTCAGTCTCTTTAGTTTAAGAGTTTGGGTGTCATCACTGATAGACCTTTGTCTTTTAAATCTCAAATCAATAATATCACTCATCTTGCATATTTTCAGCTTCACAATGCGGCCATCACTCACAGCTTCGTGTACTGCTTCGGTCACAACCCATATAGATTATTGTAATTAAATTTTGTCTGGCCTCCCTTCCAAGCTCATACATAAATTTCAGTTGGTTCTAAATGCTCGTTCCACAGCACATATAACATCAGAACTTCCTCAGCTTTATAGGCTTCCTGTTCTATACTGTATCGATTTTAAGATATTGCTCTTAACCTTTAAAGTCCTGCACAATATGGCTCCATCCTATCTTTCTGACCCTTTACATATTTATACTTCTTCTTGCACTGTTAAATCACATTCCACCTCTTTTTAGTGCCACTGCCAATCAATTCACTATGGGGTCTCATGCCTTTAGTCATGCTGCCCCCTATCTCTGGAATTCATTACCTTCTGAAGTCTTAGCTTAAAACTTATCTTTTTAACTAATAATCTGTCATTTTAGTACTTTTCCGTTTGTCTGTTTTATGTTCACTTGAATTTTAATGTGTTTATGAATGTTTATCATATAATGTGTATTTGGATTGTGCTTTGTAAGTTATCCTTGAAAGTCCCCACTAAATAAAAAAATATTATTATTATAATAATAATTATTATTATTAAAAGAAAAATAGTTGCAAATAATAATAATAATATGTTAATTAACACTAGCATCTATGGCAAGGTTGCAAATGCCACTGTCCTCCAACAACATCTCTACTTATTAGCAGTATGTTAAAGATCACATGGACAAGGTTGTGGCCTTAGTAGAACTTTAGAGGATGGATGAGGCCAAATTAACTGTGAATTAAGTTTTGGGAGAAAGGTAAAAAAAATAAAAGCACTTTAAGAACTTTTTCTTTCTTTGTGACAAATCGTTAATTACAGTGTCATGGGCCTGTTTAACTGCAAAAACCCTACACCCACTCTCTAGTCATGGCACATTTAAAAATATATTACTGTAATAGCATTTAATACATTTAGGTACCATGCCAGTGACATGAGAACGTCAACCCTAGTACCAAACTGTGGGCTCTCGTCAGCAATGGTACATATATTAATGTCAATAGCTAATCAGTGTGGTTTGTTTCCTATTGTTTCAGGTGGTCCATCCCGCTGGTCATCCCCACCCTGCGACTGCTGCTGCAAGGGTCACAAAGGTGATGGTGAAGGTGAAAGTGGCACCTCCTTCAATGAGCTCTCTACCTCCAGCTCAGAAAGTCAATCAGAGGCCAGCTCCCCTCAGGGAACGGTCATCCGTGGCCCTGTGAGCCGGCAGACGCATGTCCAGACACTAGACCGTCCACCCAAGAAAGGACCCGTGCAGCAACTGTTGCAGCAGCAGCAGTCCGAGCAGCGGCGCAAGAGTGACCTCCTTCGCACCCTCACTGCAAGTGCCCGGGACACTAGCACCAGCAAGAAGCGTCCCACAAAGGAGAAGATGACTGTGGAAGAAGAGCTGGAGAAGTGCATCCAGGACTTCCGCAAGATCAAGATCCCAGAGCGCTTTCCAGAACGCAAGAACATGTGGCAGAGTGACCTTCTGCGCAAGTATCGCCTCTAAGGAACCTTGGGGTTTTTTAGGAATGCAAATTTGTGAACTATGTCAGCGTCACAATTCTTCACTACTGCCTCGGACTTTTGATTTAAGTGATTCAGTGGAGGACTTCGAGATGACTGTTGAGCATCCTTGTTTCTGTAGCCCAGAGGAGGCACTGTTTCAGAGAAGCACATTTCTTTTGGTCTGTGGTGTCCTAAACCTGCACAGATGAGCACAAATATATGTCCGTCATTGACCTTAGCATGTCCGTGGCACTAGCGGTTACAATCTGGTGGCCCAAAGATCGGATGACGAATGCATACTCGTTTCATAAATAATTCATGCTGCCCCCATACTGCCCTCGCTAAAAATAGCCAGTGCCTCATGGCGGACGTGAGGCCTGGGTTTGATTTCGACACTTTGGGAAGCACTGAGGACTATGTGTGGCCCCCTCCACCCACTTCCATTTCCAAACCCCAGTTACTGGTTCAATCCCTTGATCTCATCGGTCTCCATATGGTGTTAAAAGGGTTTCACACAATAAGTGGAAGCTCAACACCATATACCCCTCATGCATCGCAGCCTGAACTATATTGATCCAAATGGGAAGTAGGTCTGGAAGGGTAAACATGGTGTAGAAACATAATATGCTGCATTTAAATGTATCTCAGAAACATATTTATGCACACGGGAGCACACACACACACATACACACAACAATACAAAAGCAAAGCTTGGAACACACACTGCCCCATACTGCCACTGATGACAATGTCTAAAGTTTAAAGTTTATTATTAGTCTGTTATTAGACTTTACTTCCTATTGATGGACAGACTCTCACTAACAGATCTCAGTTTATTCTTATGGATGTGATCAATAACTACAAATAGTAATCATAATAACAGCAGGGTTGATGTAATATTGCAAAACTCTACTTTAATGTAATGTAAAGTGCAAAAAAATCAATAGAGGACAATTATTTAAACAGAATTTTATTTTTTGCAATCTATAAAAAATATAAAATGAAATAAAATATTTCACAGTGATTCTAAGTTTAATACAAGTATACAAGTATAAACTTTTTCATTCATAAGTAGGACTACACAGGATTTATTGTCATTAAAACAAAAAGGTTGTCAGTTTTCACTCAGTGAAACGGAATGAAGTGACATGCTCTAATAATTCTTAGCGTAATTTAATTAATTTATTTTGACACACCAGTTGAAGCTATGAGGGTTTTATAATGGTCGGAGAGAGAAAATGTCATCCATCTATTAATCAGTGGTGTAATTGATTTTATGGTCTTTTACTTTGAGGCATGAAAAATCAAAAAAATACACTGACTTCACTGGCTCTGTCGAGTATTCTTGGCATCACTGAGTTTAATGACTTGGAATATTAATATATTATCTCTTTTGGTAGCACAGGCAGCATACTAGTTATTTGGGCACTATTTAAGTAGGCAGCTTGATTTCTGTCTAAATCAAACACTCTTTGCTTACATGTCTGTACTTAAGACTGATCAGAATAATACAACAATGTTAAGTACACATTTTAAAGGTGTTTTCCAATGATAACGTCAATTTTAGTTTGAGTGATTCTAGTTCATAATGTCCTGTGTCGCTGATGTACAGTTTTAACAGTAATGCCAAAAATAGAACATAGTTGAGATTCAAATTTGCAACCTCCAATTCTTTAAATTAATATTTTATTTAATTTTTTAGTTACAAAAAAATTTAACTACATGTCATACAATTGCAGCTGTAGATACTGATAGTGTTGGTTTAAAACAACAGCAACAAAAACAGCAACAAGTCACTAAAATGCATTTAGATCAGCTGAACAACATACAGCTTCCTTTCAGAAAGATCAGGTGTGAGTACAAATCCATCTAAAAGAACAAACACTATTGAGTTTCATTACCATGTTCACAGAAAGGTTCTTGGTTGAGCAATGTTTAAAAGATGGACACAAACATTTAAAAAAAGGATTTTAAGAAGACAAACAAAGTTAAAACTATATCAGAATATATCTAAATATAATAAAAGTCTAAATTCAGTTCTGAATGTTTGGTATCCAGCACAGTTTGGTGATTTCCATGCTCAAACACACCAAGTACAACAGGTAATTGCCCGAGAAGGGGACCTACCAAACCCCGGCCTTCCTGGAGCAAATTAAGACATGGCTGTAATTATCTGTTAATTGTTTGAATAATTAAAAAAAAATCCCATCAAAAAGCACTAACTAAAACATTAGTAAAGTATACCATAGAATATAAATTTCTGTAAAAATAATAGAATTTGTATTATTGCCAACATTTTTGCAAAAACATTTGAAAGGAAACTAGTGAATCTTAAACCCTCTTTTACTTCTGCCAGTAACATGAATGTAATAAATAGTTTAGGCATTACACAGCCAGTGTGTTATATTTACATAGCTTATTTATGAACATGATAGGCTCTATAGATGGATACTAAGAATTAATTTGAATGTTATAGACCATACCAAAGCAACTAAATAAATCTCGTTTTAACATAAATTTACATTTCTTTTTTTTTTCAAGTTTCTAAAATTTGTCAGAGTATCATATCAAGTTTTAGCATCACTACTGCCATCTTACTTTAATCTTCAGTGAGTTTGCAAGGATAGTGTAATGGAATGACAGGGCCCATATGCAGGGGGGAACGCAAACATAGGAAACTCATGCTCAGTCACAGCCAGATGGAAAGTAGATCTGTCTGAATCCAAGCGGGAAGCGTGTCCACATAGGGATACAGGTGTATGAGGTGGAAAACAGTGAGTGAGTAGTTGGCTTTACTAATAATGGCAGCATGGTTTTGTTGCTTCCAACCAGAAGAGCATGCATGCCACCCCCTCCCGGACAACAAAACGGAGTGCACTTCCCGTCAGGAGGATGCCTCCTAAAAAGAAAGGACTACGAAACGAAAAGAGGGGGGGGGGGGGGGGCTATGGAGCTGTGTGCATGCTAGAACCTGAGCAATCTGCCAGCCTGCTTGGAATTTTACCAGACTTCTGAGAGTCTAGAAGCAAATCCCAAAAATTACAGACAGGCTCTGGGCATGGCCAGCAGTAGAAGTAGCAGCCATGCCAACTAGAACAGGCTGGAAGGAGCATGCGAGGTGACCATGAACAACCATGTTGATATAACAGCCACTTCAGCTGTCTTATATCAGCGTTGATTACTCCATGAGCAGAACACGGCTTTCTCCGCCCGCAGACGGCATCACAACTCTGAGGGAAAGGCACCTGCCTGTCAGCCAAGGGGAAACCATGCCTCCCAACGCTGACACATAAAAAAAAGATTTCAGATAGAGCACCTCTGACAGAGATGACTGTCAAATGTCAAATATTTAATACTTTCTAGATCAAAACCTTTGATCAGGCCTGTCAAATGCCACAGTTATATACTGTATGGGCTCTCTGAAATATGTTTAGCTCTTAATGTGACCATTTTATAACCCCATTCTAATGGCACAGCAACGTTTGTGACTGGTTCAGCTGCTGTATAATCATAACTGTATGATCTTTTGTACCATCAATTGTTTCCAACTATGTCTTAAAGCACTACAGCCTGTGAATATTGTAAAAAAAATAGCTCTATAAATCACATGTAAATAAGTGTAGAGTAAAAAGTGTATTATGTCTTATCTGCACATATTGCCTACTGGGGAAAAGTACTGTAAACTGTAATTTATGAGGATGCGAATTATATTTGAGGGTGACTGAATGCATAATCAAACCTCAACGTGTTAACAAAAAGTGAGCAAGATGCATCCAAATCAAGGTACAAGCTTGTTTTGGAAAACCATCGGGAACACAAGAGCACAAATCCACCCAGAAGCACAAACCCAATAACTAAAAGCCCAAACGCTGCATCTGAGGTTCATTACTTTGTACACAGAATTGTTCTTGTTTGTCCAAATGTGCAGAAAGCTGATGAGAACAAACAATATATGGCATTAATTGTCATTTTTTAATCATCTCATTAAATTATCTTAATGACTATACTCCCCCAAGGCAATTAGTTTAAAAAAGCTGTGGGTAAATATATACACATATATATATATATATATATATAAAAATGTCCCCCTTTGGTCTATTAAAAGAAAAAAGTGCAATATTAAAAAATAAACACTGGTGGACACTGAGTGGCATAAAAAGTTATGAAATATTGAACTATATTATATATTTTATATTAACACAAGGTTTTGTTAAATTGAATATTGTTATATTGAATAATTTCCTTAATATAAAAAATGGAAGGTTGCAGAGGGAGTTTTTTCCACAGAAGTTTTAGGTGATGCCAAGGTATCTTGTTGTTGGCTGAAATGTATGAAACCTCTAACTACCTGACAAACATCCAACATATACATTTTTTCTGACATATTTTTCATTATCAACAGACATGCACATAAAATGTCTACTATACACACAGTGCAGTGTTCTCCCTCCTAGGGCCGGTGTAGATTAGTGGTACACACTTCCTGCTGGTGCCCATTCTGTGGCAGTGCACTGGTTTGGTTTGGGATCACGGATACAACTCTGTGTCTGGTATGATTAAGGAGAGTGACTCATATCAGATTATGGCTCAATGTGTTTATCGTGATATGAATATGCGCTCAGCTAAATCTGAAAATCTCAACTCTTAAAAAAAGCCCCTGTACAATGAGATTACTGTTGCACACTCTGAACCAAGCAGCACAAATGGAAATGACTTCTTCAGGCTCTTTCCTTAATGAGGTCACCTCATCAGCCTTGAAGTTTTCCCATGTTGGTTTATTAGTTAGTTATTAAAATGTTCACAAATATTCATGTTCCATTCATTTTTTTAACATTGTAGTAGGGTTATCAATTGTTCATTGAGAGTGTGTGCCCTTTAAACTGTAAATATTCTGCAATAGTACACTTTAATGAAGATTTATCAATCAAGAGTCATATTGTGAGGTGCATTATGTATGCACATATTAAGAATGGTATGAGTATGTGTCAGTTTTGTAACAAAAAAGGAGTTGAGAATGAGGAAATTGTACTTTATGTTAAGCACTGTAATGTTTGGATTTATTTTGTTGCATTGGTAATACTGGTACATGCCTGGAGAAATGAGATCCGGTCATCACCAAAGAGTCATTTTAGATTTTTAATGCTCATAGGGATAGTGCTGCAAAAAATTGCCCAAATTATTCATGATATTGTCAGTCAACATCAGCTGTGAGCCTATTATAACTAATAATGACAACCGAGTAATTTCAGTAAACATATATGACTGTTTGAAAACTCAAACCTCTAAAGCACTATCCATATCTTTATTATAGTTGAGTAAATATGAGTCTGAGTCTTACTGTAAACTCTAAAAACTCTTTACCACTGCCTTTTCAAATAACACTAAAGCTGGAGCTAAAAACGAAGTAATACGTTAGAATCTTACACATATTTGAAAGAGCTTTGCATTCTCAATGAAGATCTGGACGTAAGTTCCGGTAATGTATTTGTACAGAAACCTTTTGGGTCCTCAGTATCACTGACTAGTATTTGCAGTAAAGGGTGGAGTTTTGGACATAAGCACAACCCCAATTCTAAAAAGTTGGGACACTGTAAAATGCAAATTAAAACAGAAAGCAATGATTGCAAATCTCATAAACCAATATTGTATTCACAATACAACATAGAGAACATATCACATGTCTCAAGAAAATTGAGAAAAAGAGGAACCAGAAAGAACCATTTTGCAACTAATTCCATTAACTAACAACAGGTAATTAACATGACTGGGTATAAAAAATCATATCTCTAATATATTTTTAAAGAATATCTAAAGTATTTTATTTAAAGAATATCTAAGAGTCTCTCAGAAGTGAAAACAGACAGATTCACCAATCTACAAATTTTGGACCAATTACAGAATAATGTAAATTATATGTTGATCATCTACAGTACATAATATTAAAACATTTCTGGACATTTCTCTGGACTGAAGAGGAGAGGTTCCATTCGACTCGTCATCACTGCTCAGTTCAAAAGCCTGTATCTCTGATGGGGCTGCATTAGTGCCTATGTAATTGACAGTTTGCACATCTGGAAAGAAGCCATCAATGCTGAAAGGTATATTCATCAATGCTAAACTGCATACTGCATCTTTTACATGGCTTCATAGAAGAAAAGCCTGGGTGCTGAACTGGCATGTTTGCCATCCACACCTTTCACAAAATATTTAGCGCATCATGAAATGAAAAATATAACGAAGACGACCCAGGAGCGTTTAGCAGCTAGAATCCTACATCCTCTCCCAAAAATGTAGCGACTGGTCTCTTCAGTTCCCAGACATTTAAGGACTGTTGTTAAAAAAGATGATGAAGCTGAACAGTTCATTTACTTAAACACTTTATATGCTTTCTATATTCTATCATGAATAAAATATGGGTTTATGAGATTTGTATTCTGTTTTTTCATTTACATTTTCATACAACTTCTTTGGAATTGGTGTTGTAGATGTTTGACTACTAAGGATCTTTTTTCTTTTGAGAAGCTTATTGCTTTTACTCCACTATATTTGAAAGAAAATATTGTACTTTTGACTCCACTACATTTATTTGGAAATTTATGTACTTGCTTACTTTGAAGCAAGTACACAAATGGTCTTTTTTTAAATGTCATATTGTGTTTATCCCTAACCCTAACACAAGAAAAAATGAATCACAGTGTGTACATTTCAATCTACAGTATCACACTGCTTACAAATATTAAAATAGCAAGTTAACATCACTGAGGAAAGTATGTCAAGGCAGTGGATTCACTTAGGACCAGGTTCCAAAAAGGGGTGGACAAGGCTGTGTATTAGAAGTAAAATTAGCCTATATCATGTTTTTCCTTTTATCTCCAATCTGACTTAACAATAGGGTCTTTTTAGAGAGATCACTGATGTCACTTAAAAAAACCTAACCCTAACCCTAAAATTAAGTCGAATAAAATAATGATAACAATGTCAGCTTTGTAGCAAATTCCACAAGCTCTTAATTTGAAAGGGTCTGTAAAGCCAGTGTCAGTTCATTCAGTTTGCAGTTTCATAGTCATCAGGGAATGCATTAAGGCAACCAAAAATGTAAAAGAAAAATAGTACTTCAACTCTGTAAAATGTATTACTAGTCAAATATTACTCCACAGCGGAGTTAAAAATCTGTAATATATATGTTTTAACTAGAGTGTTGAACTTTGTCCAACTCTGAGTGTTTGTTAGCAATATTAAAATCGATGCTATATGGTCAAACTAGAGATTCAAAATTATGAAGCATACCTTCATAATTGAAGCGAACCAAAAAAAAAACAATGGGGTAAATGAATAGCTGATTTTTCACAGAACTATTCCTTTAAGGTTTTAAGAATATATCACTTCACAGATATAGGAGCCATTTTGATTTCTCCTTTGGTTTCTTCTTTGCTTTTTTCCATTGGCCCTGCAGCTGATTGGGTTTGAATGGCCTCTGTTCATTATTCAGGTTCCTTGGGCCTTAATAATTGCTGAACTTAAAACCACAGGGGCTTAAATAAACTACATTGCTGTACAGGTACATTTTATTATTATAAGAAAGTGGTCCTGAAGATCCACTACCCTTTTATTAGCATTTTCCTAGCTCCAAAATTAAACCTGATACATATAATTATCCATATTTTCAGGAGTTGAAATGGGTGTGTAAACCTGAAAATGTGCAGGACAGACATTTTTAGAAGGACACATTTTGGGAACCAATCGTATAATTGCTTCAAGCCCCTGTGGTTTCGTTCCGTATGATCACCTTGGAAGATGAACGTAAGTAAGAGAAATTACAGAAATCATAACAGAATACACTGATCAATAAAAGCAGATAGAAAATCACAGCAAAAACAAATGAACAATGTGCTCTGAATGTGCTGTTTGGATTTTGGTAAGACCCAGAACAATGTGCGCATGTTGAGTAATGAATACAGCAGATATTTTGATTTGTGATGATGTAAAAAAAGTTTAATAAAAAAAGCTATAAAAAGAAATATGAGAAAAAAAGATAAGCACAACGTGTGGATTGCATCTGCTACTGTTTTGCCACAGGTGTGTATTGATATGTAGAAAAGACAGAGCCACTTCATCTGAAATGTCTTCAGATACAAGCACAGGGGATTTGAAATTGTACTAGTGCATACAAATAAAATTCAATACAAATACATTTTGTCTGGCATTTGTGTTTGGGATTTAGATTGTTCAGCTTGCTTGTCAAACAAATGGATTATGGCCCTGAACTACAAAAGACAAAGCATGAACTTTGAGGATTGAAAAGAAAGCATTTCACATAAAAGGCAGAACGTGCTATGAGGAATTTGTGTTAAATACCATTAAATCCTCAAGATGTGATGAAGCCATAAGTTTTGCTTATAGTCACAAGTCACTTTATGGGCTTAGTTTCTATAGAACCGCTGTAACAGAAGATTAGTTTTGACTGCAGCCTGTCTGTCATCATCTTCTGCTCCATCTCTGATAACAAAATCATTGTTAACCAGATATTCTTCTATGCTATACATATTTCTATCTATACAACAGCAATTTGTTCAAAAGGCAGGTGTTCAAATAAAATGGTTAGTGTGTATACTGCTTAAAGAATTCTATTCCAAAAAAGATTTTTAAAATTTAAGCTTCTGACACTTATCACAAGAGCCAAGACCATTGCTAATAAACACAAGAAGTCAATGGATGCCCAAAATTATATTATATATATATATATATATAAAATGACTATTCTGTTGAGCAGCAGTTGCTAAGTAACAACTTGCCTTATATTTCAGCCAAATAGAAGATGAACACATTAGAACAGTGTTTTTAAATTTGTAAGCATTGGGTTGTATTAATAATGCCAAGGGTATTGAACTGAAAACTGAAGTCATTTTAAAACTTTCCATTAGATATTTTGCAAAAAACATAAAAAATTTACTTAGGGCTCCCAAATGGTACTGTTACACTGTTGCATGTTACACTGTCCAGTGATGTGGCATTAGTGGCAGTTTGAGAACATGTGGTAGAAATCACTGTGAATCTGAGGAAGCATATGCCTTCACACTACCAGTGTTGGTGGAATTGTCTGATAGGATTTCTAGCTAGTGGGTGGAATTGGAGACTAAATTAACCAAAAAATCTCCAAATAAATGAATGAATATGTCAAATTAAAATAAGGAAACTAGTCGTTCTTATACCAAGTTTCACATGTGAGAACTGAAAATGACCAACTACCACTCAGTGTTGTACAAAAACGTATCAAATTTAGTTTAAAAACTTTCTGGTGTTTGTTAAAAAAATCTCCAAGGAAAACTAAACACAGATGTCAAAATGCCCTTTTTGAATCCCATGCAATACTGTTGCTTTTTTAATTAATTAAATTGTTTATTTATTAAAATACAATAATAAAATATTAAAATACTTTATACATCCAGAGAGTGTTACATTCTGTTATAGAAAAAAAATAGCAATTATAATAAGATAAATGAGTAACCAAGCAGACTCCTTAAGTGCGTTATCCTCACAATCAGGTCTCAAGGGAATTACATATTGGGATCCATTTTCCCATTGTCCATTTGTAAATTTAAAGAAAAAGTAACATTTTCTTATAAATTTCCATTACTATATCCCTCCAGTTGTCTACGGTTGGTCCTGCTGGCGTCAACCACTTTTTCGTCAGAGCCTTTTTCCTGCTGTCAACAGTATATCCCATAAGTATCTATCAATATCTCTTATCTCTTGATGGATATAGGTAAACAGTTTTAATACTGTTGCTTTTCAGGGCATGATGTTGAAAGCTGGACTGCAGCTAGAGCCTGTGCCAGTAATCGCTTAGTGATCACTCTTTGGAGAGTGCTATCTCTTCTGCGCTCTGTCTCCCAGGAAGAGGACACGGTGCTGTCAGGATTACACAGATAAGGATCCATTTTTCTGCAAAACAGATGGGGATGCCTCACCTAAAACAGCGAATCTCTGCTTCCAAGCCAAGCATAGAGGAGAAACATCCAAGCTGTCCATCAAATAATCTCCAGAGTCTTGTCATGGCATTTTTAAGGAATTATTACAAAACATACTACATAGAAGGATGGTGCATAAAAAAAAGACGCCAAGAAAAAAGAAGCGATGTCGTTCTCAGGATGTGAAGCTTGGGCCAGCTCAACATATTGTCATTACTGTCCATAATATATAACACATGCCATAGGTTTAGGTTTGTTTTCAGATTAAGTTTTATTTTTATTTAAGTAATATTAAGTATTACATTTATTTTATTTGCATAGCAATTATGGCAAAATTACTGGGAATGAAGATATTTTTTTTCAGTGCAAATTCAGTTCTTTAAATGTACATTCTTGACCGTATCGATATCTAGCAGTTTTTAGAGTCAAGGTCAAACTGAAAGCATAGTTTGTATACAGGCAACAACATAAACAGCATAATCTCACCTCACACATTCTGTTGAACAAAACCTTTCCTATAGCTGTATATACAGTATCTCAGAGAAATTAGTACATCCGTCACATTTTGGTATATTTTGTATTAAATCTTTTCATGGGACAACACTGAAGATATGATACAATGTAATATTTACAAAAATGTGAGGAGTGTGCTCACATTTGTGCAATACTGTATATATACAGTAGAGGTAATAATTATTTGACCCCTCACTGATTTTGTAACTTTGCCCACTGACAAAGAAATGTCTATATTTTTTTATGCTTGGTTTATTTTAACAGAGATAGAATATCAAAACAAAAATTCATCCAGAAAAATCACATTATATAAAACATATAAATTGATTTGCATTTCATTAAGTGAAATAAGTTTTTGCTAAGTTCCTTAGCAAATCAACACTTAGTACTTGGTGATAAAACCCTGGTTGGTCAGACATTTCTTGTAGTTGATGACCAGGTTTTCACACACAGGAATGTTGGTTCACCCCTCTTTGCAGATCAGCTCTAAATCATTGAGGTTTTGAGGCTGTCGCTTGGCAACTCAAAGATTTAGCTTCCTCCACAGGTTTTCTATGGAATTAAGGTCTGGAGACTGGCTCGGCCACTCAGTCACATTAATGTGCTACTTCTTGAGCCGCTTCTTTGTTGCTTTGGCTGTTTTAAAATGGGTGGCGATGGTCTTCAAGCACGACAATGACCCAAAGCAGTGTCCTGGCAGAGGGAAGGAGGTTGTCACTCAAGATTTTATGGTACATGGCCCCGTCCATCATCCCGTTGATGCAGTGAAGTTGTCCTGTGCCCTTAGCAGAGAAACACCCCCAAAGCAGAATGTTTCCACCTCCATGCTCGACAGTGGGGATGATGTTCTTGGGGTCATTGTCAGCATTTGACTTCCTCCAAACACGAGTTGTGTTGAGGCCAAAGAGTTCGATTTTGTTCTCATCTGACCACAGAACCTTTTCCCAATAACTTTTTGAATCATTCAGGTGTTCTCTGGCAAACTTTAGATGAGCCTTCACATGTGCCTTCTTGAGCAGGAGGACTTTGCAGCACTGCAGGATTTTAATCCATTATAGTGTAGTGTGTTACCAATGGTTTTCTTGGTGACTGTGGTCCCAACTGCCTTGAGATCATTAGCAAGCTCCTCTCATGTAGTTCTAGGCTGATCTCTCACCTTTCTCATGGTCATCCTCACCACATGTGGTGAGATCTTGCGTGGATCCCCAGACTGAGGTTGATTCATGGTGTTTCTTTCATTTTTCAACAATTGTACCAACAATTGTCTACTTCTCATCAACTTCTTGCTTATGGTTTTGTAGCCCATTCCAGCCTTGTACAGCACTACAATCTTGTCTCTGACATCCTTAGACAGCTCTTTTGTCTTGCCCATGGTGGAGAGGTTGGAGTCTAATTGATTGATTGAGTATGTGGACAGGTGTCTTCTATACAGGTGACTAGTTGGTAGGAGATCAAATACTCATTTCACTCAATGAAATGCAAAGCAATTCATATTTTATGAATTTATGATTTTTTGGATTTTCACTGTTAAATTAAACCTATCGTTAAAATTATAGTCTGTTTGCTTTGTCAGTGGATGAATTTACAAAATAAGGGGGGTCAAATAATTATTTCCTCTACTGTAGGCTTGAGAAATTGGTAAGTTAATAGCTAACCATGATCCTAAGTACACAGCAAACACCTTTGTTGATGCATCATACAACTGAAATTAGAACCTGAACCTTGTGTTTTTAATCCCCATGAATTACAATATTCTAAAGCACTACTGAGCTCTTCAAATAACAAAAAGTCATGTTCAAAATGATTAAATATATATATATAGATATAGATATATAAAAACCTTACCAGACAAAGAAAATAAAGTAAACTCTATTTTCATTTTATTTTTGTTGGTCCCATTTTCGCCATTGCACTGCTGGGCCACTCCACATTCACCTCCAGAACAGGTTTCTGTTGATGAAGCTCCTGTATTTTGTCTGTAGTGCAGAGACAGACTCAAGATTATTTTTTCACTCCATTATGAACAGACAGCATGGAGAACCCACTTTTCTGGGGAAACATGATAAGCTTTCATATTCTGGCTTCAATAAAATGAATCAGAGCTTTGTGACACAATGACATTTCCTATTCATTACTCACCCCATGCTATTTAGTTCTTCCACATTAACTATTTTCCTACAGCACAAAAAAAGCAAGGTAGGATCTAGAAATTTGTTTAATAAGTGTAAAATATTCACATAATCTCAAAGTTTTCATATTTTAAAGGCTTTCATAGGTTTCTATTAGAATATTTAAAAAAATGTTAAATTAAAATATTTAAATATAATATGCTAGATTAATCTGCTCTACAAATTCTATCTGTTTTGAAACTCTGGTCAAAAATATTTGTAAATATCAATAAATTTAGAATTTAAATTTTTACATTAAACTCAAAAACGTTGTGATAGAGCAATTATGAGTAAAAATTAAGATTTCATAAAGCAGATGTAAACAAAAAGGCAAATCCAAGAAAAAAAACCCAGCCAACTGTGTGAAAGTGACACCACTACCTCTGCAAAGCCAATGAATCAAAGCTCTAGTTTCTGAATTCTGCCGACAGGTTCATTTGTTAGCAACTTGTAAATAAAGGCATAAAGAGCATGAGAGTTAACTGATGACTGTTAAGCATGACTGGACTAGAAAGAGAAAAGCACTAAAATAAGCAGAGGTGGACAGTAACAAAGTACATTTACTTGAGCACTGTACTTAAGTTCAGTTTGAGTATATGTACTGCAGTAGTCTTTTTAGTTTTAACTTTCACTTCACTACATTTCTCGTTACTCATTACTTTCAGAGAACGAGTTGATGGTGGAGCCCTGTCTTTCAAAATAAACTGTACAGCATACGTGAGACAGAGCAACGTAAAAGACGAGTGGAGCGTGAACCACAGAATACACTGCAGTACAGGAAGTGTGGGGTAGATCACATATCATTAAAAAAAAAGGGTGTTAGCCAATCATCCATCCCCACTGTGGCGTTTGCCAGTTGATTGACATATAGTGCAGCCAATCTGAGGCCTGTAACAACCAGCACCGTGCATGCCCAGCCAATCACATGAGCAATCACCTAGTTAGCGGCTTCCAATTTATTTCTCCTAAGAAAAGACTCTAAAAATGAGTGATTGAAATGGACCAAGTATTAAACCAAAATCAGACTGTTCATTAAAAAGTACAACACTGACTACACACCAAAAAACTAAGAAAGAGAAAGAGAAAGATAAGGAATTATGTCCGTATGTGCAATTCCATTCAGTTTAAGAGTTTGTGGCATCATTGGAGTATATATATATGATTACAGCATTTTTATTGATGACAGATCATTTTGACTATTGTACTTTTAATACTTAAGTATTTTTCCCTTAAGTAAATGTACAGATATCACTAGTAAATGTTATTCCAATGCAAGTGAAAGTCATTCAGTCAAATTTTCTTTGTCCACCTCTGAAAATAAGTATTGCAGAAGAAATGCAGGGCTGGAGTAGCAAATACCAAATGAGTGTTCAAATACCAGAGCTGATAAAGGTGGAAGATGAAAAAAGATGGATTTTCTAATCAGTGCGATTCAAGAAATAAAACCTTGATTGTAAGTTGACAATACGTGTCAAACTGCTAAGGTAGTACCTGCTATATTGCAGTTCACATTTGTGTCCCAACTATTCACAGATTTTTATTAGGTACATATTTATTGATTTATTTTTTCATTTCCCTAGTGTATCACAGCATCAGCATGTGGATAGTTTGGGATTGTAACCCCCGCAGGAAATAAGGAAGTACTGTATTCTAAAAATAAACTTATTTATGGCTGATTTACGAACAGGGCTTATGGTATCAGCAACTACACACCTGCATTTTATTTATTCTTTATACATACTTTTATTTTTTTTTACCTTTCCATCTTTTACCATGAACTTAAATCACAATCAATTGGATTTTGTTTAATCTATAGTAGTTATTGTTCTATAAATTTAAAGATCACTTGTTAGAGGACTGATCCAATTCTAGAGCTCATGAATTTTTAATGAGGTTTATGTTTTTTGTATGTTGTTTAGGGTTATTCTTAAAGATTTCACTAAAGACATATATTTGCCTCAATACCCACAGATAATGACTATAAACACAGACTTGCGGGAGAGATAGCGAGATGAAAATGATTCGTGCCGTGAGCATCTTATTAGTGTTAGGCAGATCACTGAAAATATTTTAAAGGATTAAAGTGGAAAAGCACACATAGAGCAATGTTACATTATTAGTGATTCATGTTTGAATATGTACAGTGTTAATTAATGGCCCCCAGGGAATGGTGAGCATCACGCATCAGTGGCCTTCTGCAAAATCACCTCATAAATCTAAACAATGTGCAGACACTCGCTTACAGTGATGTGACACCATGGCTGCAGATGAAATAACATGTTCTGAAGGAGTGTTAGCCCAAGCTTTGAGTGGTTTAATGTTGGCTGATAAGTCCAAGTGATGGAACAAAGCCAAAGACGATTTATTGCAAAGTGATTTACATTTCCCATGATACATTGTGAACTACTGTGATGTGAACTACAAGTGCTGTAAGGGGGAAAATCATACGAAATGCTGTGTTAGCTAATGACTTGGCAACCTGGCTTCCACCTCCAGCACCAAAGCCTAAATTATCCTGAGAACATCAGCATAAACACTTGCACCTGCATTCCCAGGTTAGCCATACAATTAGCATAATTACCAACCAAGTGCAGATGGACAGCTAAATTCATTTAACTAAATTCTCAAACTAGATGCAATCCCTGATATTGGAAGCAATAGTAATAAATTAAAAAAAATATTAAAAAATAATAATAATTTTAATTTTCTTTTCTTTTTTAACATTTGACTTTTTTACTGAAGCTCTGGCAAGATGAATGCAGACTATTTAACAGTGTGAGTAGTGTGACATGCAAATTCTGGAATTTCTGTAGCTTCAGTCGACAAGTGAGGAAGAAAACAGAACAAAGCAGAAGAACAAACAAAGCCCAGTGGGCATTTTTCCTGGAACATCATTAATGCTTCAGAGCACTGTGGAGCTTATGACAGGGGAGGGAACAGAAAAGAGGGATGGAAAAAAAGGGAGAGAAGCAAGGAGACAGAAGAAGAGTAAGCAAACCATGTAAGGGCAGGAGAAAGCCAGGCCTGCACAGCCTGTAGGATGGGTGAGTGGGCGTGATTACAGAGGAGAGGACATTGAAACAGTCACAGGGGTCAAAATAGGTGTGTCAGTTTTCTGGGGCATGTTAATACCAGAGGAAAAGTCAAATACTAATTCCTGTGAAACAATAAGGCCGAGTTGAGGGACCAAAGCTAAAATGTCTCATATTACGAAAGCCTGATCTCCCCTAAGGAACTGCAGATGCCTCCTAATTTTATTTCATTATTCATTCATAGTTTTCTTCTCTTTTTATCGCTCTCCAGTGTCGACCAGAGGATGATGGGTTCCCCTTCTGAGCCTTGGTTCCTCTCAAGGTACTACACAAGCCAAAGTCTTTCCATCATCGAGATTTCATGGACCACATTTAATCACATATTTAGTTGCTAACAAATCCATTTGTTTCTTTTCATTATTTCAACGGCTTTTACTCCATTGTCAGTTTAGATGTCTAACCAAATGTCTAACAGGTATTTAGCACATTTCAGAGACACCCTAATAAGCCAAGGAAATCTCCATTCAGTCAACGGACATGTCTATTCCACAGCAGGGGAGATGGATAATTGCCTTTGAGTCCCCATATTAGTTTCTGTGTCACAAGATGTTGCACATAAATCAGTGACTGGCTGAGGGGGGGAAACAGTCCTTGAGGGAAGACAGATTGATTCAACACACTTTAACAAGGGCAGCGATTTATCTAGTATTGTGAGAGAATGGGTGGTGCCTTTCTAAAAGCAGCGGGTGGCTATTGGAAGTGGAGGTGAACAGTGCAGTTGGGGGTTTGGCTCAAATTGCAGCTGGACTGCAGTGGGGCAAAAAAGTTTTTGGCAGCCACCGATTCACTTAATAAGATGAGAGAGTCTGTAATGTTCATCATAGGTTCACTTCAACTGTGAGCGACAGAATGTAAAACAAAATCCAGGAAGTATTATTTTTAAAGAATTTATTTGTATAATTGTGCAGAAAATAAGTATTTAGCTCCTACAAATAAGCAAGAATTCTGCCCCTCACAGACCTGTTACTTCTTCTTGAAGAAGCTCTTCTATCCTCCACTCATTACTTGTATTAATGCACCTGTTTGAACCCGTTATCTGTATAAAAGACACCTGTCCACAACTTCAAACAGTCAGACTCCAACCTCCACCATGGCCAAGACCAGAGA
>JBBIGC010000024.1:2459201-2470202 GCA_037576955.1 Lepidarchus adonis
GGAGTAAGACAACATGCATGAAGAGGATGATGTGGTCAAAATACTCATTTGCCTAATAATTCTGCACTCCCTGTATATTGTATTATATTTCTCTTAAAATTATTTAAGACACTTCTCAATGTTCTAAACTGGTGAATGTTTAGATCTGTCCACATCAGGTCATTACACTGGCTCAACTGACCAGCTGTCAGAGCAAGCTGCCAAGTGGAGTATGTGAAAAATAGACCAGCAAGAAGGCACAAGGAGTATATCACCTGAAATTTCAGCTGAGCTTGCTTTAAATGTTGGTGCTTTGAAAGTGCTTTAATTTCTAATTATGCATTTGACACCCTAGGCACCTTGCTAGAAAGTGGCTGGCAATAGATAGGAGACAGAAAGTCACAAAGTCAAATCAGTTTTGTTGAACAATGCTGATGTAGCCTGAGAAATATTTTTATGATATATAGTGAGGTAAAAAATGTATTTGGCAGCCACTGATTCTGCAAGTTCCCACTTAAACAGATGAGTCAGTCTGTAATGTTCATCATAGGTTCAATTCAACTGTGAGAGACAGAATGTAAAAAACATTACTGGAAATCACATTGTATGATTTTTAAAGAATTTATTTGTAGCATAGTGCAGAAAATAAGTATTAAGCGCCTACAAACAAGCAAGAATTTTGTCCCTCACAGATCTGTTACTTCTATCCTCTACTCGTTACCTGAATTGGATCATGTATCGTGGGATTTGGGGCAAAATCCTCCTTCCATCAGTGAGAACACGAGAAGATGAAACATGACTGGATCTTCCAGCATGACAATGATCCCAAACCCACCGCCTGGGCAACGAAGGAGTAGCAACGTAAAAAGCGTTTCAAGGTTCTAGAGTGTTTTAGGCCAGTATCCGGACCTCAATCCAATAGAGAATCTTTTGAGGGAGTTGCCCAGCAACAGCCCCAACACATTATAGCTCCTGAGAAGATTTGCATGGAAAAATGGACCAAAATACCAGCTACAGTGCAAACGTGGTGAAGACCTACAGAAAACATTTGACCAACCAAGGTTACATTACAAAGTATTGAGGTGAACTTTTGTTATTGACAAAATACTTATTTTCTGCCCCATTATACAAATAAATTATTTAAAAATAATACAATGTAATTTCCTACATTTTTTAACATTCTGTCTCTCACAGTTGAAGTGAATCTATAATGAACATTGCAGACTTTCTCATCTTTTTAAGTGGAACAATTTGCAGAATCGGTGCAAATACTTTTTTGTCCCATTATAGTTGTTTTTGTTAGTGAACATTGCATACACAATTATTCTGGTTCAAAAAGCTCTCATAGAACATTGAAAATTTGCATTTGACAATTAATAACGAATAGTTTCGAGTATTAGGCTTTATAATCTACAAGGTTACATTAGTTCATAGGGTATACTTAAAGGATGGATATAGGATGATCATTAATTTAGTTTTACATGCACATTTAGAAACATAATTAACGTATCTTAATTAAATTGTCCTTAAATACATATCATAGTTTACTTCAATGCTTAGATGTTTATTCTTTATATTATTGTGTAATAACTTTTCTGTTAATACAGTATGTACAGTAAGTTTAAGTTCTTCATATGTTAATGATTATGATGATTATTATAATTATTATTATTATTAGTAGTAGAAGCAGTAGTATGTTTACTGTATTTCCATTAAACTGCTTTAAAAAGCTCCAAATCTCTGTTTCTGGGATGTGCTATCACAAGTCAATGCACCCACATAATTTGAACATATGAAAAGCAAAAGAGAAACTAATCAGCTCAATACATATAACAAAAAACACATGATTGCTTGATCTCAGCTTTATAAAACATACAGTATCCTTTCATCACACCATCAGCCACATAACACTCATATCAGTGATATGGGAAGGGCATAGTGGGGGTTATTGCACTCAGTTATCCAGCTGGCCCACTCAGTACCCTGATGCACAGGCGCTCATTTTTAACAGCCACAGTGCAATCAGGAAACTTGAGATGGAGGAAATGGCAATTAACAACATACCGGGCAGCACTCCAATCCACACCGGTGAGACGGGCACATTTGGAGGCAGACAGCAGCTTTCAGCAGCTCGTGATTACTGTACTGGAGAGAGCAGCATATTGAAAATGGATGGGAAGTGTGTCAGTGGAAGTCTGCTGGTGGCCAGGCATTAATGGGCATACTTGCATGATGAAGGGAGATCAAAGAGAGAAGTTGGCACAAAAAGGGTGAGGTGGTACAATTCTTTTTTGAGTGCAGGATGCAGTGCGCCATAAATGAAGGAAGGACGTCCTAAAGATACTCTTAAAAATAAAAAGTCCCATAAAGTTTTGTTTTTCCATAGAAAACCCATTTTGCTTCTCAGTTCTTCTCACTAGCCTATTAGCGGATAAAGGCTGCATGTTGCTTGAAAGCATGTTAAAGATGTGTGGCTGTTGTTTAGACATTAAATTTACTTATTAAAAACAAAAGCCATGTGGACCATCATTTTAACAATTATAGCGTTGAGCTAGCATCTTTTTCTTCTCCCCAATAACAAATTAAAATGTTGACCCAGCAACCCAGCACACAGTTTCACAGCACAGAGTCTTTCAGTTCGTCTGAAATGAGCTCCACAGAACTTCTGCATAAGGTTCACTTGACTTCCTAATTGCTTAATACAGTTTCAAATTCAAGTTCAGATTTTATTCTTCAAATGCTTTGTTAGAGGAAAAAAGTAAATCAGCAACATTGGGGGAGATGGGAGATTAAAAAAGTCCCCCTCCCTCTGCCCAGGATAGAGCAGGGGGTAGTCCAAATGAAAAATCCAATTTGGGACGGATGGAAGTAATTTTCCAGTTCTATCCTAAAGTCCATCACCGGTCATTTCAGCAACGTCAATAGCCGCACCGAGATCGAATCCAACTTCTTATCAATCGCATCAAGCTTGCGGTCAATCCCATTAAGCCAGCGATCAATCACGAGAGTTTGTGAGCCCATTGACCTGCCCAATCCTTTGATGGCAGCAGTCAGCTTGTTGGGTTTTTCAGCTACTGCTTTTTTCAGCCGACGATAACGCAGAGCACCAAACAATCCAATCAGCAGTGTTGATGTTATCAAAGTTCTGAATAAATACAAACGTCCTCCAGGGAAAGTGCATCTAGACACACAATGCACCAGTTATCCCAGCCATCCATCGTATACCCCGCCGGAAAAGTCCCTGTAGGACAGTTCGGTTCTCCCGAACCTACCCTCTTCATTGAGAAGAGGGTGCAGATATAGTCTGGACACTGTAGCAAGACATTGTTAGGTAGTACTGTCTGAGGGCTTGAAGGTAACACACGCTCCAACAGTGGTTTCTGTCCTTCCCCTTCATGCACTGAGATTCTCTGAAGTTTTTCACAACATTATGTACTGTAGATGTTGAAACGCCTACATTTTCTGTATTCTCGCTTCGAGAAATGTTTTTTTTTTTAACTTGTGGGTGAAATGGGCTGAAGCACTGTCAAAGGGTCAGCCATTGATTTCAGTGGCGTGGCATTGGTTCAGCCATTTCACCACACTCTTGTGCTTGTGAGTTGCTCTGTGTGTGCTATGCCAGTTAGAGGCACAAGTTCCCTTCAAGATCCCTTTTAAGGGCTTAAATAAAGTGAAGGGCTTCGTCCCATTTTAAGCAAAAACTCTGGTATGTCCTCCATCATTGTCCCTCCAATGATTCAGGCCATAAACGTCACAATACACAATCAGCAAAGAGATTACTGCTTTTATAAAATTGGAGACCTTCAACATCGGTAGATAAGGTCATCAATGTGTACAATCATAGAATATTTCATAACATTGAGGCAAAATGAAAGCAATGATGTTTTAGGATGGAAATGATTTGTTTCATAAAACTTGTGTTGGATGAACAGATAATAAAAAAATAATATTTGTCCAGGCCACAATACCAAAGTAATCATGCAGACGGAACATCATTTCTTTCTTGGGTCCACCAAGAGATCTTTACTTTAAACAATCCTTTTAATAATTAGTTTGGATGCAAACTAAGACTGTTCTATTAAGTAGGTCTGCTTTTTTGGTCCACATCATGGATTTACAGCTACATTCTTACTACAACAATTGCAACAGGGTTTATTTTAATCAAACATTATCTATGTCCTTGAGAAAGGTCCTGTATAAGGTCTATCAGATTCATAACTAGTTCTTTTGAAGGAACATGTTTGCGTTCCGTCTGCTTATGAGTATGTGCAGGTTGTTTCCTTACTCCAGAACAAATCCCAAAAAAGAAAACATTGGGGAATGTCAAAATCTCTGAAAACTGTGCAAGTGGGAAACTTGTCCTGAAGAACAGTTGGTGAATGAGGACAGTTGTTACAGTAATTTAGATCTAAAATTCTGATACGTTTGCCATAAACAGCAGTGAAGGGAAAAAGTCTAAAAAACTATAAGTAGAAAAACATTGAAAGGAACCATGACTCAAACCAGGAACCCATTCTTTTCTAGGTGATACCAGAAAGAACATTTAATGGTATGGTGGACTGCAGATGGTCGATGAGTTTAATAGACCTTGGAGGTGCCAGTCAGTATCATTGGTAAAGTGGCAAAGAAAGATTTCTTACTGTGTGTAGAAAATGGCCTGTGTGTGAACCTAGTTTAAGTTTAATTTAAGTTCTTAAAACTTTAAACCTTAAGTTGTAAGTTTAACTAACTATTATCCGGTGTCGACCAGAGGAGGAGGTTCCTCTACTGAGCTTTGGTTCCTCCCAAGGTTTCTTCCTCAGTTCAGGGAGTTTTTCCTCGCCTCCTTCGCTCATTAGGGGCTCGAACCCGGAGCTTGTAAAACTGCTTCATGACGACACCTGTTATAAAAATAAAAGTGACTTAAATTGAAAGTTAAGTTTTTAGCCTAATTAATTTTTAATTATATTTTAGTGTATATTCTGGAGTGGATCATGATGGATTTCACTGCTTGTTGTACGTGTATAAGAATCAGAATCAGAAAAACTTTATTGTCCCTAAGGAAATTGCTTATGTAGCGACTGCAACATAGAGACAGTGACAAAAAATAAAATAAAATAAACATACATCTTATACTAGTAAAAATACAAAGGAAATTAAATACAAAAGTACTAAACATACATAACTAGGCATATGATAAATAAACATCTTGAATCTTGATGGAATATCACACTGGGTAGTGGGATTAGACTATGACACTAGGGTCAAGGAAGAAAGAAACATTGAACAAGAGCAGGAACAGAGCAAATTCTGTCTCTATTTCAGCTTCTGCACTCGCCAGACTGATCACTAGCAATTCCTCTGACCTCCATCCTTTTCTTTGCACCTATTAAAGCCTGTAGGGCAAAAATGATTTATTCATGTTTCATTTGCTCAGTTGTTTCATTCAAAGTCACATTTCAGTTAGCAGGCCTTCTGAAACCCCAGAGGAATCAAACGAACCCATGCCAGAAGAAGATGGCATTAGCAGCTTGATGTGACAGTCAGTGACAGATTTCAGGCACCACTGTAATGGGCCTAATTCAAATCAGCTCCCACAGGACCTACTAAAACGACTACTTAACGGCTGCATTCACCAGCTTTTTTTCTTCCCTCGCTTGGAAAGAAGAACCTTCAGGCAGCTTCTCATGGCTTGGTCAGTTAGCCAGACAGAGGGGGAGATGTCTAAATGCTGCATATTGATGCTCTTGTTAAACATACACAAGAAAGTCAATGGAAAGGTCATTTTGTCAGTTCTCAGTGTAGGAGAAAAAGTATCTCTTCTCAAAAACACATCAGAATCATTGCCACCAAAGCATTCTTCATTCACGCCAAGACAATAGCACTGTAGCTTCATTCTGTAGTCTGTGAAGTATTTTCTATAAATTAATAGGTATGTTTTGGCTCACCCTCCTATTGGAACAGCCAGTCTCAACTTCTCAAAGTCAAGAAAGTGCCAGAAATCAGATCTCTGTGTATATAACTGTGATCTGTTCATGGACATTATTAACAATTCTGTAACGTCAGCTAACGAATGCCTTTGGTGCAGAGTAAAAGAGGGAAAGGGAGGGCCACCCTAACCATCCAGAAGGAAAAAAAAGTTGTGTTCTACATCCCTAGCAGAGATGTCTGCTGAATTGCTAGAGATTCTGATGATATTTTTGTATGATTTGTTTTGTAATTGGGAAAAAAAAAAAAAGATGTGGCATACGGACTAACAGACAGTTCGAATGTTTATGGAGTAAATGGAACATTCTGATTTATGGCAGTGGCTTTTAATCATCATTTTTAAATCATTATGTGTGATAGTGTAAATATCATCTCCACAGAACTTTCCCGGTTCCTAACAACCCTTAGGATTTTGACCAAAGTAATTTAAATATTTCTCTGGCGTTTGAGATAATCCACAACACTGCAACCCTGTTCCTCACTAATATTCCAACCAATGGAATATACTCCTCACCAAACTAAAATATTTAATTGTTTTTATAGCTTCGGAAGTGATGAAAATGGAAAAGCTGGAAAAATGGACCAGTCAGTCTAACTTGTGATTTTATTTTTTATTTTTTATGATTTTTATGTGTGGTGTATGAGATTGAGTGAGGGCATTTGTGTTTGTAGTGGGCGGGGAATAAGAGAGGATTGTCTATATGATCAGAGCGAAATTATGTTTTGGAACAATTTTTTACTGTATGTTTCCGCTTCCCAAGAACTACAGATAAAAATGAGCTATTTAGCTAAATCTGATACATGACTTTTTTCCATTTGAAATTATAGAATATTGTTATGAATTTTATTTTATAGAATATATTTGCACATGGCCCATTTTAAAAAAATCAGTGTAGTATATTATTTTAAGCAAAATTAAAGCCAAATGAACAAATAAAACCATGCTTTGCAAACTCATTCATACTGCATAAATAAATGTACCTTAATGGCTAAAGCACATACTGTAACAGAAAATTCAAATTTATGTGTAAAAGAAAATCAACATCAACCATAAAATATGACCTATGAGCAATGCTTGACACAGTAAATATCCTAAAGCTTAATTGCTACGTCTCATTGTTTGTCACTTTGTATCTTCTCTATATATGATGTAATTCTGCCACAAACAAAATGACTAAAAGCTACAGTAAGAGCTATAGTTGTGTTTATTCTTATTTTTATGATGTTTAAGCCACCTGCCTTTCAGTAGGACGTCCGGCTTATTTTCTATGATTCAGTTAATGGCTGGTTTACTGTCTTTAGGCTACAGTCAAAATAATAATAATAATAATAATAATAATAATAATAATACTGCTCTGAACACTACCTTAGTACCAAAAAAACAAACAAAAATCACACATACTCGGAAGCTTACAGTTTCCTCCAGTAGAAACACCATGAACATATTTTATCACCCTGACAAAACCTTTCCCAGAGGTGCTTATTAAACCAGCTATTGGCCTTTTTCTATAAGCATTTATGCCCAGCCATAATGATAATTAAATTGACTTATTGATGCCACTGGGTCCTATTGTGCAAACCTGAGAGGAACATTTGAACATCTGGTGGTTTTTATAAATGAAACCAATCAATATGAACAATGCTTCCACAGGTGCATACTGACAGTTCTATAAAACAACTGACCTTTTATAGAGGCTCATGTTTATGCTAGGAGATGCTCTTGTAGGAATATCTCTCATTCACTATAATACAATATGCTCTACTGTGTGAAAAAAACACCCAGAAATTATTTTACACACGCACACACTTATGGAAAATATAATACAATAAGGAAGAACACCACAGGCTCTTTATTCAGTGCAGTAAGTTGGGAAGGTGGGGCACAAGCTAAAAAAGGTTTTTGGTTTATTAAATAAAATAAAAGATATAAACTTTGGTTCCGATACCTATTGAAAAGTGCTGACCACAGGCATAACTGTTGATTGAGAAAGTAAGTGTGACAGTTGATAAAATGTCTAGTAAATGCAAAATGTATTGAGTATGCTAGTCTTCCAACTTAATTACGTATTTTTCCATGTGCAATATTCTTAATGTGCAATATTTTTCCATGTGCAATATTCCCCATGTGCAAGATTCTACATGTGCAATATTCTTTGTGGACAACAAACTACTTTTTTCACATTGCAAAAATCAAACTCAATAGTACTATGTCCTCCATTAGATTTGTATTTCTTCTATTAGATCTTATTTCTTCTATTACATTTTAGATTTTATTTTTATTCTACTAGACTATTTTATATTTTTTTAATTATTCTATTATACTGTGTGCTTGTGTGCTGTGGCAGTCAACACAAACAATTTCCCCCCGGGATTAATAAAGTTTTCTGATTCTGATTCATAAAGATATTTAAGTGAATAGAGAGGGTGTCAAATGTGACCATTTATCTGCAATGTAGATGATCAAATAATAGCACAATGGAACTTAAATACAAGCCCAATTTTAAAAATTATTTGGAAATCTTATATCATAAAATACATATCAAATGTTGAAAGTGGGACATTACTATTAAATGGCAGCTTATTTGATGGTAGCAACATGTCTCAAAAAAGTTGGGTCAAAGAAATTAAGGGGTGGAAAAAGAAAAAGCTAATTTGGTTAATTGGCAACTTGTCGGTAACATGACTGGGTATAAAAAAAACATCGGTGATAGTATGGTGGTGCCAATGAAATATGTCGTCTGCACTTCTGAAAATACATAATCAGTTCTGAAAGGTATGTACAGGTTTTAGAGCAACATATGCTCCAATGCAGACAGTGTTTTATCTATTATAGCAGGACAATGCCACACCACATACTGCAACTTTTTCATCAGCATGGCCACACTACTGAAGAGTCCAAATGCTGAACTGGCTTTCCTTTTACCTACAGAACATATAACACATCATGGAATGAAAAATAAAGCACAGAAGACCTAGTACAGTTGAACAGCAATAATCCTCTATCGGACAAAACCTGGACAACATTTCTTTCCCACAAATCCAACAACTCCTCTGTTTAAACATTTGATGTTCTGTCAAAATAGGTTCATGGTATTTGCAAGCCATTGCATTCTGTTTTTGATTATATTTTACACAGCATCCAAATTGTTTAGAATTGGGATTCTATTTAATTTATATCATATTGCTAGTATGTTTTTGATTAATTCGTGCATAAAACTAGTTTACTTTGGGAGGGTTAGTTGTAACACTGCTTTATAACCAACAAAGCTGTGTGGAGGCTTTACATTGATATTCTTATTGCTCCTAGTTTCTAGGAACTCCATTGCTGTCTATGCAATTTTCCTGTTTTCATAAAGATCATAAAGATCACACATGCAAAATTAGTGGAGTTTTTAAGCTTCATTTTAAAATTGTCCATAGTTGGGTCAGATCTCCATGGCTACAATCCATCACTGTGTACCACTAACTGATCAAAGAGACTTTCCACTCGGAAATACATCAGACATTTCAGATATATTTAGGGCCCAAACCATTGAATAATTCATAAACAATTAATAGTGCTTTGGATTTCTGTATCTGAACAGATGCCAGTGATAGCAGCTGAGGACTGTCCTCTATTATTTCTTTTTAATTTTGAATTGTATGAGCTACATTTTGAAAACTCTGTAGCTGTCTAATAGTCTAAATGTTCACATTTTCCATTTGAAACTGCATCATTTTGTGAAAATCTGATCAGATGTCACACAAAAGTAGTGTTTTCTATAAACAAGCAACAACAATCAGCACTTTGCCAGATATCATTGGAACTGTGACAAAAATATAACTTTTCAGTCATGCATATCATACACACATTTGGTATTTTAAAAGGGTTTGGGTGCAGAGAAAAATCTTAAATATGATGAATGGATAAGCTGATTAATTGGGCTTTGTAAAAATCAATGAATTTCACTTTCCAAAAAAAGTTAATTTTAAAATACAAAAAAACATCTTAACAGTGAATCTGTGGGAAATATCTTTTCAATTGTGTTTACATCTGAGAAGGACATGAAATATCAACACCACATTTTTTCTAATGTTCATTTATGCCCCACGCTCTATTTTTAAAATGTACAACACAGGTTTCTGCAATGTCATATTCATAATTTCCTTTCCCCTACAAAGCAGGAGATAAGAATGGGTAAGTAAAGACAGGGAAAGGGTAAAGCCTTTCAGAGACAGGAGGCCTAAATAAAATGCTCCTTTGCTCACAGGGTATAAAAACTTTTGGAAAAGTTAATCCCTCTTGAGTGTTACAGTTAGGCTAATTCCCTTACAAGTCATTTATCATTTCAGAGTACAGACTCGACCTGGCGAACTCTTGCCTCCAGGGATTTTGATATTAGCCTTTAAGATACAGTACATTTATTACTAGCTGCTAACCCACTTTTTATGGTAGAAAGCTGATGAAATTGATGAAAATGATGAAATTTCTCAAATGATTTGCATTGTAAAAATGTAAAAGCTTGCAGATGTATAAGGAGATCAGTAATGGATCATGATTTTGAATCAATGACAGAAAACACCTGTCAGTAGTAATGCAGCACCGTATCCGAGTGTCCCTTCATAACTACAGCAAAGACACAATAAAGCAACTGTCGAGGAACTAGTCATTGTGAAATAATAGATTTGTGCAGCTAAGATTATAACAACAAGAACAGTATATTTTACAGCAGCACTGAACCTCATCATGAACAAATCATTACTGAAGGACTGTACTTACAAGAATATTAAAGTATTCATATACAAAGTCAATTTTACTTGAATTTCTACTTTTTTTTTAAAAAACATTTTTTATTTTGCTGTGTAAACTGATCTTGGGTTTGAGAAAGGCACTATATAAATTCAAATTATTATTATTATTATTAATATTTGAATAAATACTGGTGCCTTATAAATGGCATTTCTGAAGTAAAAAGTAATTACATCTTCACAATTTGGCTGTGTGTGTGTGTGTGTGTGTGTGTGTGTGTGTGTGTGTGTGTGTGCGCGTGTGCGTGTGTGCGTGTGTGTGTGTGT
>JBBIGC010000024.1:2528268-2547877 GCA_037576955.1 Lepidarchus adonis
TCGGAACGACTACGCAAAGACGGCGTAAGAGAGCGATTTCGGAACGACTACGCAAAGACGGCGTAAGAGAGCGATTTCGGAACGACTACGCAAAGACGGCGTAAGAGAGCGATTTTGGAACAACTACGCAAAGACGGCATAAGACAGCGATTTCGGAACAACTACGGAAAGACGGCGTAAGAGATTTCTGAACTACTACGGAAAGACGGCGTAAGAGAGCGATTTCGGAACAACTACGCAAAGACGGCGTAAGAGAGCGATTTCGGAACAACTACGGAAAGATGGCGTAAGAGTGATTTCTGAACTACTACGGAAAGTTGAGCAGAGCAAACATACTTTCAAGAACAACTCAACAACTTAAGCTTCTAGTTTTGTGGCAGCTCATGAGATCGCCTCAACTATGTTTTTTATATTAACGTGGGCTATGTTTTATGTTAATTTTACACAAATACGGGAAGGACTCAAAGGTGTGCATAGTTAGTGTGTAATTTATTTGAAAGTAGACCTACACATGCACACTGCACTTCTGTTTGTCACATTCAGTTGTGGAAACGGGTAAAATAAGAGATTTAACATTTTAGAAGTTTATACGCTGTGTTATGTTTAGCATATCCAGACAATCTATCTTTAGTTGAAGAGGGGGCAAAATGGCTCTTTTGTTAGTAAAGGTTGCCGACCCCTGGTCTAGGGCATCCACCAGCACTTGTTGAGACTGTAAAGCTGTAAAGGATGGCACTGCTAGTCGGTAAAATAAGAGTGGTATTACCGATCTGTGAGAACATGCTATAGTCAAGGTCTGCTGCTTTGATTGGACTTTAAACAGATAAAACATCCCAGAATTCCTCAGGACCTTCTTTTCAACAGTGTCCACATCTTTTGAGCTCTAGGCTGTGTCCCTTGGCATGTCTTCTTCAATAACCCGCTCACTCGAGATGATGTTCACATTTTCTTTTGTCATTTTCTCTACATTAGCGGCTGCAGTAGCACTAACGTTAGTTTGCTAAACACCGGGACGTCCCAATCATTTTTAATAAACATTGTCTCTATTAAACACCGGGACGACCCAATCATTTTTAATAAACACCGTCTCTATTAAACACCGGGACGTCCCAATCATTTTTAATAAACATTGTCTCTATTAAACACCGGGACGTCCCAATCATTTTTAATAAACACCGTCTCTATTAAATACTGGGACGTCTCAATCATTTTTAATAAACACCGTCTCTATTAAATACTGGGACGTCTCAATCATTTTTAATAAACGCCGTCTCTATTAAACACTATTAAATCCCAATCATTTTTGGAATAAACTCGGGGACTACTATTGGAAGATATATGGTAATAGTAATAGGCAGCGTAGTGGTGCAGTGGTTAGCAATGTTGTCTTGGTCCTGGGTTCGATACCTGGCTCACAGATGCCTTTCTGCTTCCGCTCCCCCTGTGTTTGTGTGGATCTGCATCATTCCGTTTGAACTCTGTCCCATGTAGGACCTCCTCTAATTCCTGTCACTGGGATAGAAACTCCACCTCATGCAAGGACAAGCACCTCCTCTCCTCTGGCCCCGCCTGGAGTGGGACCACCTCCTCCTCCACCTTCTTCCTCCACTACTACTTCTACTTCTCTCCATCCTCAGTACACTCTGTCTGAATGTAAGCCATTGCTCCTACCTCTCTTCCTATCTGCACTGTGCAATAGTACTTCCTTTCCTCTCTTTCTTATTCAGTGGAGTGACACATAATGAATTCTTTTTTTTTTTAATTACCCCAGTTGTAGTTATGATAGAATTTTAGTATAACTAGAGTAGACTTAAACCAGTTCTGTCTTTGTCTGTATGTGGAACCTCATGGCTTTAGTTTTCAGGATTTTCTTAAATCATCATGGCATTAAAATTGTCAGTTTTTAAAATGATGTACTTGCATTAGTATAATGTACATTTAGTAATTTTTTTTCTGTGCAAAGCTATATTATTTGCTTTACCAAACTACAGATTTGATTCTGCATAATTTTATATTTGGTAGTTTTTTTTGTTCTTGTTAAGCTGGTTGTACTGGAGGATGAGGGCGAGAGAGAGTGAGTGAGTTTGATGAGTGTAATGACAGATGTTCACCAGGTAGTGGTGCTCTTTCCATGGTGAACCATCGAGTTGCATTTTCTTGTCTGACATAAATGCATATGATGGGTTAAGACAATGTATCATCATATCTGTATGTCAGCCTGTGTTTTCTAAGGCTGTATTTTCATGTCTGAAAAAAATGCAAATTCTTTTTTTGAAATCAGAATACCAAAAATTTAATTGTTTCTCATAGTTCTCTGAGGTTATTATTTATTATGTCGTATTCTTGTCGATTTGCAATGCACAGTAGATGTGTCTATTTAATGATGAGGCACTTTTTCCATTTATTTTTGTGTCTTCAGACAATTATGATCCTGAGGCGTATAATCCAGAGTCCCCTGGTCTCACAGGGCCGAGCAGAATTCAGTATCGTCAGTTCATCCCCCGAATTCAGACCCAGAGACCCAACCTCATTGGCCTCACATCAGGAGATGGACAGACTTCTCGAGGTACCACACATCACGCTTTTTTACCATACGCATGTAAATTTCTGCTCGATTGTTCCTGAACCTGGAAGTCGCTTTGGATAAAAGCATCAACCTGACAATAGTTTCTATCGACATTTGTAATGTAATTGAGTTTTATTTTCTTTGTGAGCCATTTATTGGGTGTTCATATAAATGAATTTTCTTACTAGGGCATTAACATTTTACACGTATGTCTGTTTTGTATGTTACATTCTTTTGAACATAAACCGTAATAAAGAAATGCTTCATGAAAATTTTGTTTTTGTCTTTTCAGCTGCAAACATAGTAATTCAGACGGAACCTTCAATAACACGTGTATCAAACAGTGAGGTAAAATATGGTCTCGAGTCAGAGAACAGAAAGAGAACGCTAGGCTCTGTTGATGGTCCTCAGGCCAAAAAGAACTGGATGGACAAGTGAGTATAAGCTCAGAAAAAAGCTTTATTTGGGGTTGAATATAGTAAGGTTCGGCAATTCTTTGAATTTTTATGTTAAAATTAATTGAATTAATTCTGATATGAGTATTATAGATTGTTAAATTACTAACTTAGGTGAGCAAACATCATAAATGTGAACAGTGGATGCTAGCTTGACATTTTGTGAACGAAACAATTGTAGACCGTGTATTTTTAGTCACTTTACACATGCGATTACAATAACGGTCGGCTTGATCCTTCCAGGCCATGCGTGTGTACAGGCATTTGTTCCAACCCTGTTAGCCACTGTCTGATCTCCCTAATAACCTCACCTCCTTCACAATGAAGGAAACCCAAGTAGTGCCCTCCTGCTGATGCATGAATATCCTGGCCTTGTAATGCAAGTACTGTTCATTGTCTTTAATGTAAAACTGAGTGTAATTACATTCTACATAACATTCTAATTTGACCAAAGTCAAAATGAGCTACCAACAGTAAAAATCTGTTTTTATATTTATATATATATATACATATAAATAATGCGTCAAGAGTGTGCAAAGCAGTAATCAGAGCAAAGGGCTATTCTGAAGAAACGAACATCACTATTTTTACTTCCTTTTTTGTTAAGTACATAACGCCACATGTTCATTCATAGTGTTGATGCTTCAGTGAGAATCAACCAATGTAAATGCTCATGAAAATAAAGAAAACACATTGAATGAGAAGGTGTGTACAAACCTTTGGCCTGTACTGTGTGTGTGTATGTATATTTTTACACACACACACTTTTTACTTTTTAATGAACAGTCTGATTTTGGTTTCTTACTTGGTCCAGCTCCCCCACTCGTTTTTACTCCCTTTCTTTAGAAGTAAATGAATTGGAAGCCGCGCGGGTGATTGCTTGTTATGAAATATGGGGCCGGATTGGCTGTGCTGTATGTCAATCAAATGCCACAGTGGGGATGGATGATTGGCTCTATGTGTACTGCAGTGTTTTTTGTGGTTCACTTAATTTTACACTGCTACTTCTTGCCACTGTTGTACATCTTTTGTGACCAAATAACTTTTTTTCTACAGGCAAAATTTCAATTGCCAGCACAAGCCAGCCTTCCCTAAGAAGAACCACTATGTCAACACCAAGCTTGAAGTTCGTAAAATCCCCCGGGACCTCAACAATATAACCAAACTGAATGAGCATTTCAGCAAGTTTGGAACAATAGTGAATATCCAGGTATAAACATTTTCCTTAACTGTTAACCAGCTGTACTGAACTATAGCGCTATGCTTTAAAAACAAATGTACCAAATGTGTTTTTTGGGGTGATGTCACCAAAAATGTTTGATTCTTTTAAAGAACAATTTAGTTGATGGTTTTCTAGTACATTCTCTGTTCCTTGGTAGTTTGTTCTCATCTCTCTCCAATCCTTTTGTAATGTTTAGTCAAAAAACTGCAATAACAGAAAACACACTTAATGGAATCCACTTGATGTCTGTTTTGGACCACAAAATATTTTCATTGATATTTTCTTGGTTCACTGATAGTAGTAAAGTGGTAGTTAAGTGTTTTTGGGTTTTGGTAGGTGGTGTTTGGAGGCGACCCAGAGGCAGCTCTGATCCAGTACACAGCCAACGAGGAGGCACGGCGAGCCATCTCCAGCACAGAGGCTGTGTTAAACAACCGCTTCATTAGAGTGTACTGGCACAGGGAGCCCACAGTACCAGTCCAGGAACTCGGCCCTAGTCAAAGCACCAGCCTTGGCCCACAGCACAACACAGCCCACAAGGTCAGGATGGGGGGAGGATGGGAGAACATGTGTTTTTTGATTTGGAAAATATTACTGCCAGCTTTTCAGCCTTTAGCAGAACGCCTCCGTCTTTTCTCTTGCAATTCATGTCACTGTAATTGACTTGTACCCATATGCTTTGAGCATATAAAAAGGAGCAGAGAAGAGCTGCCAGACACCAAGAGCACAGTTGTAAGCTCAGATGTAGAAGGCCTAACATTGGTCATGTTTGGACATGGTATATTTGGTATGCATGATGACTCAAAAATGCCATATTTTATTAACAACCAGGAAGAAGGTCACATGAGGGCCGTATTTAAAAAAAAAAAAAAAAAAAAAAACAGAAATGTGTTGCTGTGATTTTTCTTGGCTCATGGCAGTCGGCAACCATTGTGTTATTAAGAATTAACACAATCTAAACAGCTTTTCTTTATCTTCAGGTCATTAATAAACAACACATACCAGGGGCTTATGTGCTGAATAAAACCTTCACCAAACACCTGGCCACCTCTGGAACAGGACCTGCTGGGAGTCTTGACACGCTCAATGCCAGTGCAGAGTCTTCATCGGTAAAGAGCGTATGTGTAGTGTACATTTGTGCAAACAAATTCTAAAATAAAATACTATATGTTGTTGTAATATGCATTGTTATATTTAAAGACCTCCCCGACCTCAAGCCTACAAAAAGGACCATATTCTCGGACAGTACTAAAGCCTCCACCAAAGGCGCTGGTGAAGTCTACCAAAGCTCATGAAGCTCAGGAGGTTTTGAAAAAGAAGCAGGTTCATGTTTATTTTGCCTTTTTTTTTTTTTTTTTTTTTATTTAAGTTGTTTGACCTCCTGTGATTGCCTGGTCTAAAATGCCCTTATCCCTCAACTTTTGTCATTTTCTCTCTGGTCTTCTTTAGGAAGCATTGAAACTGCAGCAAGACATGAGGAAAAAGAAACAAGAGATGCTTGAAAAGCAGATAGATTGTCAAAAGGTAAGATGATTCTGATGTGAATTAATGGAATTATTTTCTTTATTTAGCATAAAAGATCAAGTAAAATCTTAGTCACTTTTTAAAAACTGCTGATTTAAAAAAGTATAATATTTAAATAACCAAATTTCAGAACCAGACAAATTCTTATTTATATCTGGGATCGAGTCACTTTACAGTAGTTGTCATTTGCAGGTGTTAATAGCTCGTCTAGAGAAGAACCGAGGGATGAAGCCTGAGGAGAGGGCAAACATCATGAAGACCCTGAAGGAACTCACGGAGAAAATCTCCCAGCTGAAGAATGAGATCAGTCCATCCTCTCAGTCCACATCCAACACCACGCAGACAAAGACCAAATTAGACGTAAGCCTATATACAGTGTGTTACCATATATCATCCAATATAGCAGCCTCGGCGTTTACCAATGATTGGGACGCCCCGGGCTTTAATAGAGACGGCGCTTGTTGGAGACGGACTTTTTTTTTGGTGGTGATATTTACGCCCATAAAATGTCCTGCAGCTTCTTCACATTTATTTTGACAGAAGATAAAACATCACGACTAAAATCATCCCTCTGTCTGTTCGGCGGTGATACTCGTCTGTGATTGGCTGCTGTTATTGTGGGAGTGGTTTAGCACTGAATGCAGTGATAAGTTTAAACAGAGCTGCTTAATATCTGTCAATAATCCTCAGATATCACGACAGAAATTAGTAATTATGTGTGTTCAATTGATATACAGTGCAGCAAAAAAGTACTTGGTCAGCGACCAATTGTGCAAGTTCTCCCATTTAAAATGATGAGACCTGTAATATTCATCATAGCTTTACCTCAACTATGAGAGACAAAATGAGTGTGGAAAAAAATCCAGAAAATCACATTGTGTGATTCTTAAAGAATTTATTTGCAAATTATGGTGAAAAATAAGTATTTTGCCAAAGATCATCTCAATACTTTGTTATATACCCCTTGTTGGCGATGACAGAGGTCAAACGTTTTCTGTAAGTCTTCACGAGGTTTTCACACACTGTTGCTGGTATTTTGGCCCATTCCTCCATACAGATCTCCTCTAGAGCAGTGATGTTTTGGGGCTGTCGCTGGGCAACACAGACTTTCAACTCCCTCCAAACATTTTCTATGGGGTTGAGATCTGGAGACTGGCTAGAACACTCCAGGACCTTGAAATGCATTTATGCAGCGCAACAAGTAGTATCTTAGTAGTTGGGTGTGTGTGTAAATTTTGACAAAGTATTCGTATCATGGTTCACTCTTAAGTGGTATTCACATTTGTCATGCTGTCTCTGTTCTTTCAGAACTAAAAATGGTCAAATTTATTATCATTCAGTACATGACAAACTATTTGTCGATCTCTGCTCATCAACGCACACATTTGATTCTATTAAACTAAAACTTGTTACTATAGTACAGTTGTCTTTCTGACAAACTTGTTGGTTGTTGTTTGGTTAAAGTGTGAACATATTAGTAGATCGAATATGATCTGCACCACAGCATATCCTCAACTCCAACTAACCACCACTTTTTTCTCAGCTGTTTTGTCCTCAGTATTTTTATCTACCAAAAAAATATACAGTATCTCACAAAAGTGAGTACACCCCTTCACATTTTTGTAAATATTTTTTTCTGTTTTTTCATGGGACAACACTGAAGATATGACGGTTGTAAAGTGGTTGGTGTACAGTTTGTATAACAGTGTAAATTTGTTGTCCACTCAAAATAACTCAACACAGCCATTAATGTCTAAACCGCTGGCAGTGAAAATGTAGAGAATGTGTTTAAAGAGAGTGGGAGGATAATTTAGGGCCTAAACTGTATCAAAATAAATAAATATATAAGTAACTTTGGGGGGTGGTGTCCATGTATTGTATTTTTCAGGGGGTTTGGGAATGTAACCCTTGCAAAAAATTAGGTTTTACTGTTTATTTTTATTACACTGCCTAACCTTAGTCCTAAGCAGGTTGGTTTTCTAAAGTTTTTTATTAAATACTAATGGAAACTTAATTTTTTTCCAAGAAGCCAACCACAGCAGAGGACACTACAGACCTGAAGAGGAGACTGGGTCAGCTGCAGGTGGAGGTGAGCCATCTTGCCTAACATTCTGCACATCTCTAAAAGCTAAAAGCTTCTTATAAAGGATATATTTTAATTAGTGCATTTAATGTACAGTTAACTACATTAGTGTCATGAACATTTTCATCTACCAAGTTCCTAAAGTCATAGTGTTCTGTCTAGAAGAGTTTAAACTGGACCAGTTTGGGATGGTTTTAGTGTAGGAAGCCTAGTCCACAGTGTTCAATTGATTTTCTTATTTTGTAACACAAAACTGCAGAACATCTTATGGCTTCTGTACTTTGACGACTGAAAGCGAACATAACCGTCACCATGCCACGTCTCCCGAGACCACCTCACAAGCACATACATCGCGAACACATGTTCTGCACTAACAGCCTGTATCCAAAATGAGCAAGAAGCCGGTGCTGCATAGAAATTAGTCAGCGTGAAAAATGGATGCCTTTACCCATCTCTCGCACATTAAACTGCAGGCACTTACCAGACCCAGAGGAACGAATCCAGCCACTATATCAGATCCTCTCAGTGATGCATTTCACTGCATTAAAGTTTGATCTCCTTTGCAGTTGTGGAGAGAAGGAAGAACAATTAGTGGAGGAGAGCAGGAGATTTGCATTAAAGCCCTCAAGACCAGCAGGCTCACATTAGCATATAGCTCATACAATATGCCCTATTTTTATTATTATTTTATTTTTTTTATATATATTTTTTAAATAACATCATAATTGTATATTTATATTGTTTTTTTCAACCACTATGATTTATAACAAATGTAATGGTTGTGGTTTATTGTTCTGTGTACTAATCCAAAATGGCGTCCTCAAAATAAAATGATGACTACAATGGAATACTTTTGATTTTTCATTCCATTAATGGGCTATGGGGCAGCCATACTTGAATATTGATTTTTTTTTAACTTATTTTAACTGTGTTGCAGCCATTAAATTGTAATTTTTGTTTATTTATAAAATACAATTAATTTGGTCTATACAAAATCTTTGTGCTTTTGTCAGTTGAAGGTTCAAGTGAATTTATTAATCAGTTTGTTTTTTTTTTCAATTATTTTATAGGTTTTTGCATTAAATTTTATGGCATTTAAAAATGTACTTCTGGAAATTATGCGCATGTGTTGATGCATGCATGCATGCATGGAAGTTTAATGGATGTTAATGTCAATATTGATACTAACACAACTACCACCTTCCTGTCTCCTCACAGGCCAAGCGACTTGGGTTATTACCTGTCGGTCGAGCCAAATCCACTCTTGCAGCAAACCGGGGTCGAGGGAGGGGCCGGGGGCGTAGTGTGAGGGGCAGAGGACTGGGCAACCACATGGTGGTGGACCACCGGCCTCGGGCACTTGCTATTTTAGGTGTCACGCAGGAGGAAAAGGAAGAGCTGATGCCCCACTTTGTGGTAAGAGGCAGAGCATTCAGAGAACAAGGTCTAGAAGAAAAGGGTCTTAAGTTTACACATGCTCTGTTCTTTTGCAGAAATTTGGAGAGATCGAAGAGCTCCGTGACCAAGATGCCAACAGCGTTGTGATGACCTTCAAGACTCGAAGTGAAGCTGAGAATGTAATATGCCTTTCCAGCTGCAAATACATCAACTTTAATTGTGCACATTATCTGGTCCTGTAAATCTGTTTCATGAGACATCAGATATTTTGGCTTTGTTTTACCTATAGGCTGCAAATCAAGGGGCAAAGTTTAAGGGTCGAATTCTGCAAATATCATGGTACAAACCGAAAACTCCATCCATCTCCACTGAACCAGAAGAAGAGGAATCAAAGGAGGAAGTTAATACTGTAAGATACATTCATGTTACTGAGTTTTTTTTTAATTTATTTTTACTATTATTTTCAATTGCCTATTACTTGGATACATTACAGGGTTTGCCTGATTTAAGTCAAGTAATTCAAGTATTTCTTAAATAATAGGCAAAATATACATTATGGTTTATATATCTGCATACCATTTTGTATATGCTTCAGTTCCTGAAAAACATCAGGAAATGCAGGATATCAGAAACGTGAAGCTTTAATTAAACTGCAAACCAATCCTCTCCCTGCTCTCTGGGCTGAGGGAACTGTTCAAATGGTATTCAGAGGCTAACAGTGGTGGGTTGGGGGGACAATATGTACCGTATATCTTCCAAAAATACCCCGACTCTTATTGACCAACAAACACCTGTCCCTATTAAACACAGGGCCGTCCCAATAATTTTTTTGAATAAACGCCGGGGCTACTATTGGAAGATATACCATATTTTTGTAGGAGTGTGAAATCCGATCTCTTCCTGTCACAGTGATGTCACAGTTCTAGCAAAAATGGTAAATGGAACTCAATCAATGTATATCCATATATGGTTAAACATCAAGTAAGTGTAATGCAAAGAGTAAACCGTCTCCACTTTCTCTCAGGAAAACAAATGGTCCCAAACATCTGTGACTCTAGAGATTTTTATCTTTTAACGTTTATTTTTGTTACACTTATCTGAGTTCCAGCAACTAGATTCTGAGACTGGTTTTAATGGAATAATCTGAAGTGTTTGAAAAGCTGAGCTTTGGTTATGCATTCACAGGAGCCTGTTAGCCCTTTCTTGCTGCCAGAGGAAGAAGAGGATGATGATGATGACGAAGATGATGAATACGAGAGTCGCTCTTGGAGACGATGAAAAAGAAGTCCCAACATTACTTTGTGTTTCTTTGTGAAAAGGACAGTCTTTTTAAGAAGATAATTTAAGTCAGTTCGATAGACATAAAAATAATTTTGTTTCCTAAACTAGTTTCCAGTATTTTTAGAAGTAGAGAACAGGTGAGAGATTATGGTGTGGGCGACACTTTCTGTGAAGGTCAGTCTGGATGAATACGAGGTATCTGAAGGGACTCGCTTTGTTTTACTGCTGTGAAACCTCTGCATCATATATGAAACTCTCACTTTTGTTGAGATCACACTCAAATTTAACATACGTATTGTGTTTCACTGTGATGGACCAGATATCAGTAACTCACGTTGGTGACTACTGGGAATATTTTTGAAATCTCAACCCAATCCCACTCCCAAAAAATGGCCCACACTGCTGGATAGAACATTGTACCTACACTTTAAAAGCCAGTATAGATTTAAAGATGGAAGATGAAGATGCTGTATATTTGACATTAATACCAGGCATGTTCTTTATTAATGAAATGTCCGATTTACTTCCAGCTCTCACTACATTTCCTAAGGTTTTCTTTAAACTTTTGGAAATCCAGAATCTAGTTTGCCCCACCCGTTGGTTTGTTAGCTTTTTCCATTTAGATTTGTGGTGCCACTTAATGTAAATACCAACCCAGTGGTTTATGTCTCAAACTGTCCACATTTATCTCTCACTCTGTTCAGTCATCCGAAACCAAAGAGAGCTTTGGATGAGGTTCTAGAAATATGATGTGATCATAATGTCATAATGAGTGTTTTGAATGTGTACATTTGATTTATACATAATTTTTGCCTTACTCTATCAGCAGACTGCTGACTTTTTATGAGATTTCTAAATTCTTTTCCCCCGCCTTCTTTTTGTAAATTTTGTATATGGTTGCAATAGTAATGACTGTTCATTACATTTTTAGCCATTAGAAAGAATGTTAGATTATTATTACAATAACTCTTTGTTCATTTAGAGTGCTTAAAATTCAGCTTATTTTTAAAGCAGATTTGTAAAAGCACATCATACCCATAAACCCTTATTTCCAAAGGCTTGTTTATCATTCGACTTTTGGGTTGACAAACTTATGCTTTCTGTGCTTTTTCAAAGTTTTTTTCCCCATTTTGAAATTTCTTCTTTTTTTTTTTTTGATTAATGAGTTTTGTTTGTCTTTGTTGCTTCATTTTTCAAATGCTTCGTTTTAAAGAAGTAGTATAACATTCTTTAAAAACATAAGTGTTTTAAGAGTAGTGTATGCTTGATTAAAACAATATATATTTTATTGTCCCTACATACAAAATGTAAAGCAAAATCTAAGTTTCCCTAGTGAAATGTAACTTTAACATTTTTCCTGTAAGTACTGTTGATGTGACATTTACTTACAGCAGATATACTGTATATCCTGTTTGTGCCCAAACACTGTACTTTTTTCCCTTCTTTAGACACTTCTTCAGTTTCAAGTGTTCCAGCTCACAGTAGAAGCCGTTTGTTTAGCTTGGAAAGTGAAGATATTGCTGTGGTATAGAACAGCTGGGTTGCAGTCATAAGTTTTGTTTGAAAGAGTCTTGATGACTCAAGACTGTCAGTACAATTTCAATATGGAAAGGATCTCCATTTTATTTGTAAAACTCTTGTCTATGCTACTATATGTCATAGTAGTATAATACGTTTAGCGTAAAATGGGTTTTGACTTTATTACTGTTTATATATTTGAGGCTTTATGGATGTATTTTTCAGTTTTGTTTGTAAAATGGATTTCTAACACTTGCCACTCGCATGTTTGCTTATCAATAAAGACAAAGGAATGGGAATAATCAAAGGAATAACAACGAAAAAAAAAAAGGAAAATTCAATTGGCAAAAAAAACAAAACACAAAAAATGAAAGGATAAAAGAACAATTAGGAAAAGAAATCCATTCCAAGTTAATATCTGAAAATGTGTGTTTTTCTTCTTTCTAAGCTTCTGTTGGGGAAAAAAATCAAGTTGAATAATCAGTTACAGATTGTATGCCAGGTTAAATTTTTCTAGTATTAAAAGGTATTTTTATTGCGGTTTTTGTGCAGCACTTGGACACAGAGAATGTTAGTTGATTAGTTTTATAAGGTGAGCTATTTCCTTGGAGTGAAAATCTGCCACCACACCATCCTTTTACAGATGAGTTTAATGCCTTAAACAATGGTGGAATCAGATTTTTATGTATTTTCAGGTGTGTGGAAAAATAGGGTCAGGTTCAAGCAGTTTTTATGATCTCCATAGATCACTCGTAACTGTAAAACCACCTCCTTAGTGTGTAGAGCCTTTCCTTGTGGTACCATGGAGGCCTTTCCACTAAGGTGTTCACAGCAGATCTTTTAAAACCTGTATATTGTGAGGTGGGGCCTCAATGGTTTGGACTAGTCAATACAGTAAATGTGACAGAAATTTTAAACGTGTGGCCAGCACCTAACCACCATTTCTGAACTTCTTTTACATCATATGGATCACTTGGTGCCTGTGTTGCTTACCTCAAGAAGAAGAGGGTGAATGCAGTATGGGACAAAGCTGCAGTTTGATGCTCAGGGCAATGTTCTGCTGGGAAACCTTGTATTTGAACAAGCAAATATTTCTCTTTAAAGTGTCTACAGATAAAGGAAATTTGTATTATATCCAGATGTCTCAGGAAAAGTTTAATTCATAAGAACATAATTGAGCCATTCAGAACAAGTGAAAGCAAATAAAGATGAGAGGTACAGTGAAGGAAGTATTGTATTAATAATTAATATAACATCTCAAAATGACAATCTCAGCCTGGTTAAATGCATGCTATGAATTTTAAGAGCAATAGTAAAAGGTAACAGATGTTTAAACTTTGAAAGGAACCCATCCTCCTTTGGTCGACACCGGAGGGTGATAAAGAGAAAAAAAAACTATGAACAGATAAGACTAAGAGTCCAATATGAAGTAGTTCCTTAGGTGAGATCAGGTAACTTTCTGTCCATGTGCTCTGTTCAGTAGAGTGAGTGGATAATCACAGATGATCTCCCTCCTCATGATCCGGACAGTAGAGTAAGACAGGATCACTGGTAGCTCAGAGAGAGAGACAGGCTGTTAGGGATGCTCAGTGTTATGGATTATTTAAAGTGATGAACATTGTGGTCTGAGTGCAGGAGCTCCAGCAAGACTCTCTATGACAGTACAGCTAAAGGGGAGAACCAGGAGGAGCACAGACATTAGGGCATCCTGGGTCACAAGGCAGCCAACCAAATTAACAAATCTTCCAAGTTAGATGGTGCAGTGATGGATCTGTGTCAACGGTCTTCAGAAAGAGAGGTCAGGTCACCCAAAATTTATTTTAAAATATTTTATTTAAGACAGAGAGAGAGCTTTTACAAATAAAAGTTGTGAAAATGAGGTTCTCCTGTCTTAAATAAAATCTTTTAATATCAATTTTGGGTGACCTGGCCTCTCTTTCTGAAGACCGTCAACACAGATCCATCAGTGGTGACCCCTTGACGCGATGAGATAACCATCGCTTCTCTATCTTCTGAGTGATCTGTCAACAGTCTTCAGGAAGAGAGGTCAGGTCAACCAAAACTGATTTTAAAAGATTTTATTTAAGACCGACAGAGAGCTTTTATAAACAAGTTGTGAAAGTGAGGTCCTCCTTTGAGAGGGGGATCCCCAAAGATCAGGTTAAGCAGAGGAGAGAAGCACCCAGAGGTCAATAGGTATTGGAATCTCATGAGGGCCATGATATTGTCCAAGGTTTTTATACCACGGCTAGGCTAGTAAGGGCTTGTCATCCATAAACCAGTTCTAACCAGCTGTTACCGTCATGAGGTTTGGTGCCATGAAGTCTAAGTGTTCTGCTTTAGTTTTATGTAGTGAACTAACTTTATTTTGAAAGGTGTTTTATTTTGAAAAATTGTTTTTCCGGAAGTGACAGGAAGTCAGCCATTTTGTTTAGTTCCTAGTGGGTCATGCATGGTGAAGTTTATCCACTGACATCTGCTGTTTGTGCCATCGACACCACCGACTGTAAGTTTTCAATTGTATTAAAGTGTAGGATTGTATTTTATGTATATTTGTGGAAATATTAATTCTAGATGAATACTTTGGAGGCCGTGTGCTAACACTAATGCATGTGTATTGGGATCCAATTTGTGGTGCTAGTGATGCTAAGCTAATTGTAGCTATGTCATTTGTATTTCAGTTTTACTCCATAAGAAAATACGTACCAATTAAAAGGAGTTTGGATGCTACATCCTGACTTTGGAGATAGGCTACTGCTGTATTGACGACAGCAAGCTATGTCAACAAACACGGATGAAGCACACCCCAAAGGTGCAAGACCTAAGGAACCAAAGCCTCCTCAAGACGGAGCATCAGTTAAAAGCGCTGGTTCAATGTCCAGATGTTTAAGTAGATGTTCAATCATCTGTCAGTGTAGCAGCAGCACACGCGAGAGCCAAAGCAGAAGCTGCTCGTGTTGCCTTCGTACGGAGAGAGATCAGAGTTGACAAAGCAAGATTAGAAGCTAATCTCGAATCCTTAAATCTAGAAAAGGAAGCTGCAGCCGCAATTGCCCAAGCAGAGATAGAGGCTCAAGCACATCCAGTTGGAAAAGTCTCCGAGTTATGGTAAAGAGTACACATGAACGTGTAAGTGACTATATCACAGATCAAACTATGCATCTTAACCAACGCAATGAAACAGTCAGTCTCTCAATATCAGAGCATCCCATCGCAAAGAGTCCGCCACCATCGGCTAAGTACATCATTAAAGACGAGTGTATCGTGAAAGACTCCTGGCCCACACTTTTCCAGCCAGACATCGATGGCCACCCCCAAGCTAACAGTGAGGAACTCTTGCAAAATTCAAAGCGCAATACAGCCTACCTTAAGCCAGAGCTAGCTTTTCCTCAGTACCCCAACACTTTTCATACACACTCTCCAGTGTCTTCAGTGATGATGGACATGGCGAAGTACCTGGCACGAAAAGAGCTTGTGAGTAGATGATCATCAAAGTGGGTTAAGCCAGTAGAGTCATACAGAGAATAGAAATCTGTCTTCTCCAATACCATTGAGGGTTTGGACCTTACCGCAAGTTAACAGTTGGATTTACTCTCAAAATGGCTTGGAAAGGAATCTTCTGCATATGTCAACTGCCTAAGAACAGTTCATATTGACAACCCAAATGTCAATGTCAAAATGGTCTGGGACAGGCTTGATGAATGCTACGGTGCTCCAGAAGTCAACGAAAGCGCTCTCTTTAGGAAGTTGGATAGGTTTCCTAATATAACCAACAAGGACAATTACAAGTTAAGGAATCTCGGAGATCTATTGATGGAGCTACTTTTAGCAAAGGATGATGACTACTTGCCCGGTTTAGCATACCTGGATACTACCCGTGGCATCAAACCCATCGTGGAAAAACTGCCATACAATCTGCAAGAGAAATGGATCTCTCAAGGGTCAAAATATAAAGAGAATTACAAAGTTGGTTGCCCCCTCTCCTTCATTTTTTACCTCCTTCGTCTGCTACCAAGCTAAAACAAGAAACCATCCCAGCGTTGCTTTTTCTGGAAGCAGTCCTGTCACAGAAAAGCCTATCTCATGCCACACATATTTAAGAACCCCAGTCTCAGTGCATACGACCAAAGTCGTTACTGAAGCCCCACATAGCGATCCAGATCCAAAAGAGGATGTATCGAAGCGTTGTCCAATTCATTTAAAAAAAAACCCACCCCTTAAAGAAATGCCGTGGTTTTACACTAAAGACTATTGAAGAACAAAAAATGTAGATGAAAGATCAAGGCACCTGTTTCAAATGCTGTACGTCCACATCTCATCTCGCACAAGACTGCAAAATTGTCATGAAATGTGATGAGTGCAACAGTTACACGCACATTACAGCTCTCCATCCTGGTCCACCACAACTGCCCGCCAAGGCCTCAAGTCCCCCAGACGACCTTTGCCCAACAATCGTGAGCAAGCATTGACCTGCCTCTTGTCATTACTGCGCACATTAGAGCGTAAACCAAGGATGAAAGACCAGTTCGGTGCCTTCATGCGCAAGATCTTTGACAACAATCATGCAGAACCAGCCTCTCCACTCCCTACAGGTAAAAGTGCTGGTATTTGCCAATGTTTGAGGTCTATCATCCCAGGAAACCCGGCCAAATCAGGGTTGTCTTTGACTCAAGCCCACAATGCAATGGCATAGGATTTCTCATTTGTTTCAGGTGAGAGCGAGTAGCAATCATGGCTGACCTCGAACAGATGTTCCATTGTTTGGTCGTTAGAGAAGACCACAGAGACTACTTAAGCTTTCTGTGGTATAGAGATGATGATCCCAGCAAAGACATTGTTGAGTATAAAATGAGGGTTCATGTATTCTGCAACAGTCCTTCTCCACCTGTGGCAACGTACTGTCTCAGACGAGCTGCAAAGGAAGGAGAAAAGCAGTATGGGACGATGGTCTCATTTCCACATCCACGGAGGAAGAGGCAATTTCATTGCTTCAGAAAACCCAAGCGCATCTCTCTTTGTCAAACCTGAGACTGCACATGATCACGTCCAACAGCGTTGATGTCTTGAAAGCCTTTCCTGCAGGAGATCATGTTAAGGATATTAAAGATAGCGAAGCCTTGGATTGAGTTGGGATGTTAAAAGTGATACATTTACCTTCCAAGTGTCAGTCAGTGACAAGCTGTTCACACAACGTGGAATTCTCTCTACCATAAACAGTCTTTTTGACCCTCTCAGCTTCGTCACTCCTGTGACCATTTAAGGCAAGTCATTGCTGAGAGAGCTGACCTTAGACTCTCTCCGGACAAATGTAAGGTTTGGGAGACATGGAAAAATTTGCTTTAAGAACTGCAACATCTTAATTTCCTTCGAGCTTATACCACCTCCTGTGTCAATGCCTGTCATAAAGAGATCTGCATCTTTTCAGACGCTTCAACCAAAGCCATTGGTGCAGTGGGGTACCTCAAGACAACAGATGCAAATGATCAGATTTATGTGGGTTTAATTCTTGGGAAAGCTAGACTTGCACCACCCAACTGAACCTACCATACCCAGACTGGAGCTGTGTGCTGCAGTGCTAGCTGTAAAAAATTGCTGAGTTTATCGTTCAATTATCAATTGATGCAGTCCCCTTCTACTGTGACAGTAGATTGGTACTGGACTACATCTATAATCACTCCAAATGTTTCTATGTGTATGTCTATAACAGGGTACAGAGAATCCGTCAGTCCACACAACCGAATCAGTGGAGGTATGTACCTGCGGAGCATAACTCAGCTGACCATGCTTATATGTCTGTTCAAGCCTCACAGCTCACCAGAACCAACTGGTTCACTGGTCCAGCATTTTTATACAAGTCACAGTCAGCCAGTGAGCAATGAGACAATGAATAATTCTTCTTGCTCTGCAACAAGCTTCCTCCCCTGAAGAGTTAGATGCTCTGTCCAAGGGAGCCGACATTTCCAAAGCTATCTAACTAAACTAAACCGATCGTAGATGCAGATAGTCTGCTAAAGATTGGAGGCAGGTTGACGTTAGCTGACTTAAGCGACAAAGAAAGGCATCCAGTCATTCTGCCAAGCAAACACCATGTATCCACTTTGCTCATCAAACACCATCATGAGTAGGTCGAGCATCAAGGTCGTACCATCACAGAAGGTGCCATTCGAGCTGCTGGCATATGGCTAGTTGGCGGCAAGCGATGTGTGAGTACTGTTCTTCATGGATTGGTCATCTGTCGAAAGCTTTGTGGGAAAAGAGAAAAACAAAAGATGTCGGACCTGCCGAATGAGAGACTAAGCACTTCACCACCCTTTACCTACACTGGTGTGGATATTTTTGGTCCTTGGGCTGTGATATCCAGGCGCACAAGAGGAAGCATGGCTCAGAGTAAGCATTGGGCTGTTCTCTTCACTTGCATGAGCACACGTACAGTCCACATAGAAGTGATAGAGTCTTTAGACACCTCTTCATTCATCAACTCCTTGAGAAGATTCTTTGCAATCTGGGGTCCTTCCGAACAACTACAATCAGACTGTGGAACCAATTTTGTTGGTGCTTGCAAAGAGTTGGAGTTCCAGAAAGTTGTGTCAGGGTCAGAAGTTCAGAGGTACACTAATCATGGATGTACATGGCATTTCAATCCACCTCACTCCTCACACATGGGCGGCGCGTGGGAGCGCATGATAGAAGTTGCCAGGAGAATCCTAGACTCAATGCTGATGCGTACTCCCTCCTCCAGTTTGACCCATGAAGCCCTGTGCACCCTGATGGCAGAGGTGACGGCCATCATCAACTCCAGACCTCTTGTCTCTTTCTCTTCAGATCCAGGCATCCCTCAGATACTTACCCCAGCAATGCTTCTCACTCAGAAGCAGTGTGTTTCACCTCCTCCAGGGACGTTCTCTGAGAAGGACTTGTATAAGCAACAGTGGCGCCAAGTGCAAAGATTGGCCAACCAATTCTGGAATCATTGGAAACATGAATACTTGTCGTAAATGGCAAAAGTTCTGTCCAAACATCGAAAGTGGTCACATTATCTTGATGATGAACGTACATGCCAGAACAATTGGCCCATGACTCTTGTGACAAATATCTTTCCCGGCGGTGATGGAAAGGTTCGCAAGATTGAGATACAGGTTATCAAGGACGGAGTGGCTAAGGTGTTTCTCAGGGCTATAACAGATGTTGTTATGGTTTTGAAGAACAAGGAATGAAAAGTTGAGTATTAATTTATTGGGTTGTGTATTGATATGTGGCATCTTAACAGATACCTGACGGAGAGTGTTCTGCTTTAATTTTATGGCAATATGGGCGCTCTATGTAGTGACCTAACTTTATTTTGAAAGGTGTTTTAGTAAAACTCACAGAAAAACTACATTTTGAAACATTTATTCAGAGGACACATGAACACCCATCCTCAAATTGAAATACAACAACCCATAAGATAACAGCCTTAAGTACAATATCTGTGCAATGCTGCTTCTAAGGTTAGATACACAGTGTGCTGAGTACAAATTAACAAATTAACTTCAAACTTCTTCTGTTCTTACTGTGTGTCCTCT
>JBBIGC010000024.1:2575038-2585811 GCA_037576955.1 Lepidarchus adonis
CCCCCACTACCAGAAATTTTGCAGTCGAGATTCCCACATTTGGGGAATTCGCAAGGGTCAGCATGACCTAAGTGCAACGGCCAAGCCTCACCTTGGGTGAACCACCTACGTGATCATGGTGTCGCCCCTGCCAGGTAAGTAACGTAAGTGTATAGCCTTTTGTATTTTTGCAATTTTGGTGAAAAAGTCAAGGTTCAATTCAGGCCAAATTCTGGAAGGAACATATTCCATGGACTGTATTTTGATGATTTACAATGATTCCATTAAGAATAAAAAGCTTATTTTAAAAAATGGGTGAATTTTTGACCAATCCTCATTTCATGACAAATTTAAAAATGTATTTTTAAGATAAACATTAAATATTTTATGAGACACCTTTATCTGGAGGCATTATTAGACTGATTTACACGTGTCTGTGACAAAAATAATCAAATCTCAGGACGTCCCAAAATGCAGAAAAACGTAAGGGTATAACCTTTTGCATTTTTGCAATTTTGGTGAAAAAGTTAAGGTTCTATACAGGCCCCATTTGGGCAAACACATATTCCATGGGCTGCATTTTGATGATTTGCAATGATTCCATGAAGAATAAATAGCTTTTTAAAAAGAAAATGGATGAATTTTTGATCAACCCTCATTTATTGACAAATTTCAAAATTCATTTTCAAAAAAATACATGCAATATTTTTCAAGAAACTTTCATTTAGAGACATTTTTAGACTGATTTACACCTATCTTTAACAAAAATAATCAAATCTGAGTACGTCCCAAAATGCAGAAAAACATAAGGGTATAACCTTTTGTATTTTTGCAATTTTGGTGAAAAAGTTAAGGTTCTATACAGGCCTCATTTGCGCAAAAACATATTCCATAGACTGTATTTTGATGATTTGCAATGATTCTATGAAGAATAAAAATCTTATTTAAAAAATGGGTGAATTGTTGACCAATTTTCATTTCATGACAAATTTCAAAATTCATTTTTAAGATAAACATGAAATATTTTACAAGAAACCTTCATTTGGAGGCATTTTTAGACTGATTTACACCTGTCTGTAACAAAAATCAGCAACTCTGGTAAAAAAGTCATGGTTCTATTCAGGCCCCATTTGGGAAAGAACATATTCCATGGACTGTATTTTGATGATTTACAATGATTCCATGAAGAATAAATAGCTTTTTAAAAAGAAAATGGATGAATTTTTGAACAACCCTCATTTAAAAAAGTTAGTAATCCTAAGGATTCAATTTTACTTTTGCCATAAACAGATATGTTATTGGATGTTCATTTATGTATTTGTGTTTCTGTTCAATAATACACATGACCAAATATAACTATTTATTTCATATTTATATTCATTTTAAGTAGCTTTTTTCTGCTTTTCTACTTCCTTAATCATATTTTAATATAAAATATAGAACATTTTAAAGATTTCACCACAAATGTGTATGTGTGTGGGTGTGTACACAGTACTGTACAAAAGTCTTGCAAATGGATTATTCCAATTTATTTCAGCAGTGAATTTCTTTCTGCAAAACAAGGACAAATCATTAGAACAAATGGAAACAAACATAAATGTGTTGTGTGTATAAAGTAGTTGAGATGTTTGGAAGCTGTTAGAACAGTGCAGGTGATTCCCCGTCAGTGCCTCCAGCCAGAGTATTAATGTGTGAAACTCTCAGCAGCAGAACTTGATTTAACCACTGATTTAGCCCAAACCAGGGATCTGACGGTTCCTACACATAAGTCCAGGTTCCACCAGGAGAACTCTGGAACTGGTGCACTGACACACATGCACTGTTCACTGTATTAATGTTATTTGTACTGATTCTAATATTAGAGATTTGGAAATAGAACAATAAAACATTTACAGCCTGTCTAAACAACTCTTACATACTATATATATATATATACACTTTATATTTTGCATCTCATCTGAATCATACACATCCCCTTATAGATATATACAGCATGTAAGAGTTGTTTAGACAGACTGTAAATGTTTTATTGTTTATATATTTATACTTTATATTTCGTATCTCATCTGCATCATACACATCCGGCTTATACTTATCTCTCTCTATACTTATACATATTTTGTAAATACTCCTGTTTGTAAGATTTATTGGTTGTTTATGTATATAAGATTATTTTAATTTTGACTTTTGTTCCTTTCTGTCTGTATAAAAGCTCTGTAACACCTTCATTTCTCATTCGTGGAATAATAAAGGTTTATTCTATTCTCTCTCTCTCTCTCTCTCTCTCTCTCTCTCTCTCTCTCTCTCTCTCTCTCTCTCTCTCTCTCTCTGTGTGTGTGTATATACCATTCACAGAGGCCATATGAGGATTTCAAAAGAAGCTTTTTTGCAGGAATATGACGTGTCACTTCCCCTGCAGCGCGCGCCTGTTCATTCATGAATGTAGTGGTGATGGTGAAATCCGCTAGGTGGCCCCATTGAGCCATTTCTTATACAAATATGGTCCAACGTGGCTTATGAGGCACGTTTCGCTCCAATAACCGCAGCTCTAATATTTCCCCCAGTGAGGCATTAGGCTCAGACGTTCATAATTACACGTATGGAAATAATAATGATGCCCCAGTGTCCGGAGTAAACACGCGCCGTCTGCTCCATAATAAAGCTGAAATGATCGCGCACGAGCCAGGTTCGGTTTAGTGACCGTTACCATCATCATCCTCATCATCCTCATCCTCATCATCACCCTGCTCCTCACCCAGAGCAGTTCACACGCGTCAGCGGCGTCTGCGGGAGAGAGACGCTCCGCTCCTGAACTTGAATGAGGATCCAGGGAAACTTGAGGAGGAGGAGGAGGGGGAGCGAGTGACGCGAGAAAAAAAGAAGAAGAAAAAAAAGCAAGAGCGACCCAGACGAAGCAGAGACGAATAACGGACACAGATCGGACCGGAAATGGCCAAAAGAGGATCTTTCACGAAGAAAACGCGCTTCTTTACGCACACGCGATGGCAGGTGACGCGCACGGGACGGTACTGACCATCCAGCCGTGGCGCGCGCGCGCTCCTGGAGAGGAAGTTGCATTTAGGATAAGAGCGATTTATCCTTTTCTCTTTTCGTTGCGCATCCATAAAGAAAGGGAATCTCTGGAACGGGAGAGTGGACAGCAAGCTGGAGAGATCGGACTGAAGTGTCCGATTCACTAAAGGACGTTTTGTTTGTTTTCTGTATCCTCCTTTCTTTCCCTTTTTCCCAACCAAGCATCTAAAGGCGACATGAGGGAGTGACGCTGGCGAACGTGTGTCCTACAGATGCCTGATGAGGACGAATCAGACCAAAGCAGCCTGAATCCAATCAATAGACTCTATCAATAAGCTCATATATAAGGCTAATGATCTCGCCTGCCTGTGTTGGCTTAACAGGTTTGGCAGAACATGCGGTGAAACCATCAGCACCTGCAGCTGGACACGGAGCTGAGAGGAGAACAGGAGGCTACTAGAAGGGAGAAAAAAACATTCCTCCATAAGCTAGAACAGGGTCAAGGTCCTGGACAGGATTTGGAAGTGAGTTGCACTAACTTCGCCATGCTCAGCCGGATCGGACCATGCTATTTGAGAGGGCGTTCCGAGACTCAAGCGAGGGACGCTGCTTTCCGGCTCCACGGGAAGTAAAGGTTAGATAATGATGTATAGATTCTGGCAAAATGACTGCCACGGTGAGCACGGCGACAGATCCCGCAGGTCATCCAGTCACTCGGCCGATTCCTGTGTAACGCTCCGGGCCTCTGGAATTATGGGGTGACTGCCGTTGCTGCTCAATGACAAAGCCATGGATGTGAACCACTCCACGGTCCTCGACAGCAATTTATCACAGCGCGGCTCATCCAAGCGCGTTCTGACCGGATGCTTCCTTTCGCTCCTCATCCTGACCACTCTGCTGGGGAACACGCTGGTCTGCGCTGCCGTCACCAAGTTTCGCCACCTGCGCTCCAAAGTCACCAACTTTTTCGTGATCTCCCTGGCCATTTCGGACCTCCTGGTGGCCATCTTGGTGATGCCATGGAAAGCGGCCACCGAGATTGTGGGGTTCTGGCCTTTTGGCGCCTTTTGTAATGTCTGGGTGGCCTTTGACATCATGTGCTCCACTGCCTCCATCTTGAACTTATGCGTCATCAGCGTTGACAGGTACTGGGCTATCTCCAGCCCGTTCCGTTACGAGCGCAAAATGACTCCCAAGGTGGCGTTCATCATGATCAGTGTGGCGTGGACGCTGTCCGTACTCATTTCCTTCATCCCCGTGCAGCTGAACTGGCACAAGGCGCAAAGCACCAGCTACACGGAGCTGAACGGCACCTACGACGAGGTCCCGGACAACTGCGATGCCAGCCTTAACCGGACATACGCCATCTCCTCTTCCCTCATCAGCTTCTACATTCCTGTGGCAATCATGCTAGTCACCTACACCCGCATTTACCGCATCGCCCAGAAGCAGATCCGTAGGATCTCTGCCCTGGAGCGAGCGGCCGAAAGTGCCAAGAACCGCCACAGCAGCATGGGCAACAGTGGTGGCATGGATTCCGAAAGCTCTTTCAAGATGTCTTTCAAGCGCGAAACCAAAGTCCTTAAGACGCTCTCGGTCATCATGGGTGTGTTCGTGTGCTGCTGGCTTCCCTTCTTCATCCTCAACTGCATGGTGCCCTTCTGCGAGCCCAACGAGAGCGCAGACTTCCTGTGCATCAGCCCCACCACCTTCGACGTCTTCGTCTGGTTCGGCTGGGCCAACTCCTCACTCAACCCTATCATCTATGCCTTCAATGCTGACTTCCGCAAGGCGTTCTTCATTCTGCTGGGTTGCCATCAGCTCTGCCCTGGCAGTAACTCCATTGAGATAGTGAGCATCAACAACAATGGAGCCTCTGAACCGGCCTCACAGTATCAGCCCAAGGGCCACATTCCCAAGGAGGGCAACAACAGCAACTATGTGATCCCTCACAGCATCCTGGGCCAGGATGAGGAAGTGCAGAAGAAGGAAGAGGACTCTGGGATTAAGACTTTGGAGAAGCTCTCCCCCTCCATGTCAGGCAACCTGGACAGCGATGCCGACGTTTCCCTGGATAAGATTAACCCCATCACACAAAATGGACAGCACAAATGCATACCTTGCTGAACTGAAGTTTATGGGGTTTTGGACCACAATGCGCTATGGAGAACCTCTACCAAGAATTCTGGTGTGGGATTTGAGAAAAAGACTGAGTTTCACTAAAAACCTTAAACGTCTTGACTAAATAAATACTGAAGATCAAAAGAATGTTCAAATTGATGGCACTTTATCTGGATAACTATCTGCAAAATACTCACAGCATTTGTTGATGAAGTTGACAGGTTAGTTATTACATTGGATAACTTGAATAAACCAGTGCATCTGTATGTACACACGTTTTGCAGTTTAAGTGTGTTTACATGCTGCATGCATTCCTGTTCGATTGTGGCAGGAATTTAAGCTTTTGAAATATGGACAAAGAATTAGAGTAGTTGTTAAATCCTGTAGATGAGTTCTTTGCATAAATATGTACTGAGACATTGGTCGCATCTACTTACTGTCGGCAGAAATGTGTATATAGCGTTGTTTTTATTTTTCACCGTTTATCAGAGTCGGCTCAGTTGACAGCTCCATATGCTGCTAGACGTGGTCAATTGATTTCAACAGATGCAAGTTTGTTCAAACGTCCTATTATTCGAGAAGGCCATCAGCATCGCACAGCTACTCGTTTTCGTGCATTGCTAAGTTGTGAGCCTGAGGTAACAGAGGTTTTGTGCAATCGGAATTTGATTTATCAGCTGGTGTATCAGGTATTTTGGTGTAGGCATCACTTTAAAAGTATTTCTGCACTGATGAAGGCAGTGTGAGCCTGTCACAAGAAAACCAATTGGCCCAATGTCACCTCATGTTGTTTATCGTGTCAAATAGAAAGACAGAGTTACTTTTCCACATCCCTTGTGTTGGAAAACCCACTTCATTGAAAACCCACAGAGCTTCACTGAAGGTGACGGATGTTTACTCAAGCCACATAGAAGCCTGACATGAATCTGTAGACGTTACACAGCTGTCTTCATACATTATGGCAAAGCTACATGGAGCAAGATGCTGTTACTGACCTGAATAAATAAATATTTAGATGCTTTGGATCTCCGTTGACATTTGAGCAGGAATGGTGACCTTGGATAGAGTGAAATTCCATCAATACATAATTTAAAATTCATCATCACGGTGCAGCTGCTGAGGGGTTCCTTATGATAAAATACTGAAACATCATACTGCAAATTACATCCCCTTGTGCGAGTGGAAAGTGGGGTGTTGTCTTCTCTAGTGCTTCACTGGAGCACAAATCTAAATCTATTTTCATTCACCATCTTGTTCTTAACCCATATTTTTTCTGCATTGGAGTTGCTGTAGTTACATTTTTTAGACCTATACACACAGCTGATTTCCGTTGAACTGCTTTGACCAATTACGCAGTAAATTATACCTCATTAATTGGTCATTTGAAGATGTCTTACAGCAAAAGAAAACAAAAAAACCAACAAAAAAAATAATTTGATGATGTTTCATGAGTTAGCATAAACAGGGACATGCTGAGGTAGAGGCCGTACCGTTTGCTTCTAATCGTTTGTTGAGCTGCGTCGCCTGGTTATGCAAGTGGCCTAGATCTAAGTTAATTCCGAGCCTCACAAACACACCAACAGCTGCCCATGAACATGTATACGCAAAACAGCGAACACATGCTAGATCATGTGTGTTCAACGCAGGGTTAATAACTCTTGAGAAGATGTTTGTGGTGAGCATAAATTTGTTGGCACTATCCCACCATTTGTCTTTTCCCTGTTGCCCACTATCTCGTTCTCCATTGCTGTCTCTCTCCTTCTCCCTCGCTCTTTCCTCTCCAATACAGAGTGGAAAAAGACACCAAGCAATGCGCTGACTGAGTGCCATGCAGTGATGAGGGATGAGAGGATGGGGTGGGGGGTCTGCAATTGCGGAAGTCAATTTTTTCTAAACACGGACAGTATTTCCCGGAGGGAGTTTTCCAAAAGGTTCTATTTGTGTATCTGTTTATTCCCATCCCCCAGTTGACCCAAAGCTATTGAGATATTGAGATTTTTATTTCCCAGAACCTCTTGGCCCTGAAGCCTCGTTACAATCTTTAAAGAAAACATTGAACTGCTAATATCATTATGATTGGAGAGAATGTGGGTCTCCATAACCATACGGCCATTTTTAAAGACAATGAAAATTCCCCAAATTATTTTCCCCCACGGTGCATTGACCAGCACTGACCCCAGTCGATCAAAGGGTCAGATTTACATTTAAAGTGAAGCAGCGTAGCATTTGAAATTGCCCCAGGTGTCCTGTTAATGCTGAGGTATCTTAATGAAGAGCCTGAGGACCACTTAAAAAATCTTAATGAACTTCAGAAGCCCAAAATGTTCTTTATTTCTTTTGCCAAAGACGGTAAATTTACTGTCATTTTGCAGGTGTTTACAAAACAGAAATTGTTCATTTCAGAGCTTAACGCCATTTCTTCTGCAGATAGAGGGATTCATAGACTGCAGCACACAATGTTGTGGAAGGATAGCTTTTCTTCTTCCTTGTTTCTGGCATTTTCTGGGGGTAAAATGCTTTATCAGTCACATGCCTACCAACACTGCCAACTTTCATTGTTTTCTCACACCAGGAGGTTTGGTTCGGTTTCATTTCCATGCTACCTTTTTTTACCAGCTCTCCAGCGAAGCAAGCTGGCACCATTGCAAGACCTAAATGTAACATAAATGGAAGAAAATGTATTGTACGATGTTCAAATGTATATGTGAACACAAGTGCTTTTTATCTTTAAGATCCTTACATGTGAGTAGAGCAAACAAATATATGTGCTGTTTTTCAATGTTGGTTCGTAAATGCAGTGAAGGCACAGTTAAGGTTCCAATGTACATGCTGCTGTGGTTTAAAGAGCGTTCAAGGTATACCCAACAAATTTATTACAGTACCTAGTTTACAGTTTGTATAAAATGTTCCCTTTCTATTCGCAAAATAAAAGTGGATGTTGGTTTTGTACCACACTTGCAAAATGAGTTCTTTTCCACTTTCACGTGGGGATATGGAATGTTTTGCCAGCAGGTCACATAGGCTACTTTTATTTCAGTACAAATTGCATGAATGGTCAAAAGTATTAAAAAAAAACAGTAATAGCATCTCAAGGACTGAATTTATAGGAAGAAGTCTTAACAACATTCAAGGGCAATTACAAATGCAGCAGGGTATGAGGCAAATGCAATTATGTAGCCATGCAGTTTGTGCAATGCCAATGCGGTGTATGCCTACACCCAACACATATTTGTAAATATTTTATTATATTTTTTTATGTGACAACACTGAAAATAGGACATTTTGGTACAATGTAATCAGCTTGTATAACAGTGTAAATTTGCTACCCAGCCATTCATGTCTGAACCTCTGACAGCTAAAGTGAGCACACCCCTAAGTGAAAATGTCAAAATTGTTCTAAATTAGCAGTTTTCCCTCCCCGGTGTCATGTGACTCGTTAGTGTTACAAGGTCAAGTGTGAATGGGGAGCAGGTGTGTTCTTGCTCTCACACTCATACTGGTCACATGGCACCACATGGCAAAGAACTCTCTGAGGATCTGAAATAACGAATTGTTGCTCTACATAAAGATAGCAGAGGCTATAAGAAGAACCAACACTCTGAAACAGAGCTGCAGCACGGTGACCGAGACCATACAGCGGTTTAACAGGACAGTTTCCACTCAGAACAGGCCTGACCATGGCAACCAAAGAAGCTGAGAGCACGTGCTGAGTGTCATATCCAGAGGTTGTTGACGTACAAGTGCTGCCAGCATTGCTTCTGAGGTTGAAGGCCATACCTTCTAAAGATGATACACACGAAAAGCCCACAAACAGTTTGCTGAAGACAAGCAGACTAAGGACATGGATTACTGGAACAATATCCTGCTGTCTGATGAGACCAAGCGACCAGGTGAGGAGTACAAAGACATGTGTCTTGCCTACAGTCAAGCATGGTGGTGGGAGTGTCATGGTATGGGACTGTATGAGTGCTGCCTGCACTGGGGAGCTACAGTTAATTGAGGGAACCATGAATGTCAACATGTACTGTGAGATACTGAAGCAGAGCTTGATCCCCTCCTTTCAGAAACCGGGTTCCAAAAGGATAATGACCCCAGACACACCTTCAAGACGACCACTGAGAGTAAAGGTGCTGGACTGGCCAACTGTGGGGCATCTGCAATTGAAAGGTGGAAGAGCGCAATCCACCAGCTCTGTGATGTCATCATGGAGAAGTGGAAGAGCAACCTGTAAAGTTCTAGTGAACTCCATGCTCAAGAGTGTTAAGGCCGTTCTGGAAAATAATTGTGGCCATAATTTGGACATTTTGCTTAGGGGTGTACTCACATTTGTTACCCGTGGTTTAGACATTAATGGCTGTGTGCTGAGTTATTTTGAGGGGACAGAAAATTTACACTGTTATACAAACTGTACACTGATTACTTTACATTGTATCAAAGTGTCATATCTTCAGTGTTGTCCCATGAAAAGCTATAATAAAATATTTACAAAAATATTAATGGTGTACTCACTTTTGTGAGATACTGTACATTAGCCTTGTTTCACCTGATTGACTGCATTTGGTCAAAGAAGAAAATTGGGTTGCTTTACATAATTTATGACAATATTTTCTTCCTTTTAGTATATTTCTACTGTTTTGTTGTATCTAGGAAGCACTCAATAAAAAAACCAGATTATTTCAGTTAAATAAAGTGCTTGTAGGAGCAGGTTTTGACATATCGATGAAAATACTAATTAAAAATACTGTAACTAAACTAACTCTAGGCAGTTTCTGCAATGCCCCAAGATTATTTATGAAGTGACATCCTCACTTAACAATTTCATGACAGTCTTTGTGCTACAGTGCTTTGGGAAAACTGTCTCACTCTTCACACAGCTTCTTGATCCTATTTTCACTGTAAATGTATACAACCTCTTTATACCTTAGGGTACTCAATAATGCATTTATAACCCTTTTACCTGACTTTGTGAACAGTCAGGTAAGTGTTTTAGTCCATCCTAGCGCTTGAATTATCAATGGGAAAAACATTCTCAATTTGCAGAGCCATTTTTGCCGTTTCCATGATCCAGAAAAGTGTCCAGAACACTGAAATAAAAAACTAAAAAAGGGAAATAACTTCACAATAAGACAAAGGCCCTGGTTACTCACAAGTGGACAAGTGTAAACACAGTTAAAATGCACTGAGCTTTAATTACTCAGCCAACAATTGTGTTTTTTTTGGTCAAAAATAATAATGAAATAAAAATAATTAATCGAAGAAGCCCAAAACAAAACAATATGTGGATGAAGCTGCCCTGATCTGCTTGCTGTGGTTTAGTCTTGATAGATGATCCACTTTCTACCAGAAGTTCTCTTCACCTATTTGGATGCAGCACTGGCCTGTATTCTTTCCATCACTTCTTCCTTTTCTATTCTGGCAGACTTAGCATTGCAAGTGCTTTAAAACAACAAAATTTGTCTCTATATTTAAAAATAACGTACATGTGCATTCGTAGCACCGATGTAATATGATCCAATTGCAACTGGTCATTTAAGACGCATGTGAAAATGCACTTTAAACAAATCGAGGGCTGAGAGCCAAAAGGGCGTAAGTGACATTTCACCAACTTTACAGTAGAGCCAAAACAAAAAATGACTTTCT
>JBBIGC010000024.1:2600033-2616394 GCA_037576955.1 Lepidarchus adonis
GCTTGAGAGACGCCATCTACCGGAATCAAATTCCTTGTATGTGTTCACTCACTTACTTGGCAAATAAACACGATTCTGATAACAGTGTGGATGGGCCATTTAATCTTTGGCATGAATTCCATTTCTCCTGAAAACAAGCTGAAGGTATCACAGCACACATTTCCACTGACCATCTGAGATCAGGTCCAGACAACTAAGCTGCATTTCTCTGTAGAATTAATTGCTGCTGTGGTTTATTTGTAATAGAATTTCTGCATTGTATTTCTTGATGTTCAGTGACAATCCACACAAGTCCATGTACCCATAATTATTACAGAAGTATAACTTCTTTCTAATTCAATTTAATTCTGTTTTATTTCTATAGCGTTTTTTACAACAGATGTTGCCAAGCAGGTCCGAGCTCCTAATGAGCGACGGAGGCGAGAAACACTCCCTGAACTACGGAAGAAATCTTGGGAGGAACCAAAGCTCAGAAGAGGAACCTCCTCCTCTGGATGGGGTGATAGTTAGTGAACAGTCAGAAGATGAATTGTGATGATTGTTCCATTGTTTGAGGTGTAGGCAGCAGATGAACATGTGGTGATGGTCAGTGGAGGCCAAACCAGACCAAGATGGATGGAAGCGTCAGTGATGGAGAAGCACCGCAGTCCCTAGTGTGCAGGTGGCCATGATGAGGGTCAATGGTTTCCCAGGTTCCTATAGATGATTGACGGTTTCCAATAGAAGATTGAATTGTTTTTAACTGACAGATAATTCTGTCATGAAGTTTAGCAAGTGGTGATGACACGTCCTTGCTTGCAGAGACTGAGCCTTTGATGGATGCTCCTTTTATTCAGAGTCATGATCTCCTCACCTGATTCATTGTGAAACATCTGAAACATCATAATTTGATTATTCTACAAAATGTTCACTTTTTTCTTTATTGTCATTTTTACAAAGGAACAATGAAAATGAAGCTGCTGTCAGTTCAGTGTTGTCACAGTTTACCTGTCATGCCTGTCACATGACTGTGTTATGTTCTGGGTCTTGTCTCCGCCCACCTCCAGGTGTCTCAGGTTTGGTTTTTGTAGAAGTTGGTTATTGTTGGTACTTCTGTGACTATGTTTCAGTTGCAGTTTATTAATGAACTATTATTAGGAGTTCAGAATATTATAACAAAAGTAATTTTTGTTACAAGCCAATTTTGGAAATGATTATTAGAAATTAAAATGTCATAGCTGTCTATAAAAATTATGTATTAAAAATTTAAGCAACATTCAAATTTTACAAAACATTATTTTCTTAGCTGCCATTATTTTCTGTAATTTTCTGCATTTATTAAAATTAAAACTTCCACAAACCGAAAAGCTTACATTTGTAAGACGTAAGAGTTAAAAAAAACAAAGTAATAGTAATAAATATGCATTATCATCTCATATATACAAAATTCACTGGTTAAATCTTTTTTTTTTTTTTTTTTTTTAATATACATTTGCATCCACCTTCTTTTCTCAGGGTTTTTTACTGCAACAAAAGTACATAACCACTTGGAATTCTTTTAAACGTCCAAGTTTACACCAATTTTACACCAATAATCTGATTAAGCGAAGTAACTCATCATGACAGAGAGTATTATGGAAAATGATCTTGTCCACACGTTGTAATGAACTGCTGACAGCATGTGCCACATTTCTTAATCACCTTTAATGCTTGTCAGCCCGCACTAGACTTGTACATGTCTGTAGATCCTCTTTATTTCCCCATGTCAGGTGTACAACCTTGATTTTAACCATGAAATAACATTGAATGCAAACACATTTGAGTCACCGCTAGTCACTTAAGGGTGGCAAATGAAGATTATGCACAAGCGTTAATGGTGTCACCTCCTTTCTTCAGCACTTGCATCAGGTGGGGCTGGCTCATAAATCATGGTCCTCTGTGCTGCTATAGGGGGAGTTAGACACGCGACTCATGCCAGGATGGCTGTCTGTGAAATTGGGTCAACATTAACAAGGCCCATGCTGTTGCGCTCTGTTCTCCCACCCTGATCCTGATCTGCCATGGCAGGTCCTCGTTACATAAGCAGTGAGAGGATATCGTAGCAAGAGGAAGACAGCATGGTCGTGTACGGATGTTCAAATGTGTGTGTCTCTGTTTTATTTTTAAGGCTGATTATAGTTTCGTTGATTATTAATAAAATATAGCTTCACACTCTCTTAAATCAAATGCAAATTTGGATGATTTTTGCTTTATTTTGAGAGTTGCTGATAATTTAGGTCAGACTGGGGTACACAGCATGCTTATCTGTTGACAATAAAGGGGTTGATACATGGACATGTTTTCATATTTCATATGCCAGGACATGAGGTCTTATATAAACAAACCTATATATAAACACACACACACACACACACACACACACACACACACAATATATATATATATATATATATATGCATACATACATACACACATACATACATACATACATACACACATATATACATAGTGTGTGTGTGTGTATAAGTGACCACAACAACCATTATAGTTTTATAGTTTTACTGTCATAAAAACATGTTTTACTAATGTTTATCCTAAAAATCTTAAATCTAAAAGCTATTTGAAAGTGGTAACCAACCAACCAACCCAGCAACTGATGTTTGCGATATCTGTCCCCACAAGTACACAGTCACATACATGCAGTGAGAAACAAACGCACTGTGACATCCCTACACCTCTGTGGAATAAAGAAAACACCCCCTGTGACTTCACAATGATATGTATGAACTGATATTTATGTACAAACTGCTTTATTCTATGTTCGTTAGAGAAAATTCTTTTAGTGTTGTAAGTACGGTATCACTGCAAAACTAGAAATATGAAAACGCAAAAAACTGGCACATATACAGCGCTTGAAATTGTACATAATTGGAACCACATACAAGTGGTATAGTTTTTCATATGCGTGCAGCCAACACTGCTATGAAAGGAACAGCGCTGCTCCAGCAGTAGCCAGATGAATAATAAAAATACTCCTTCCTCCTTCAGCGCATCTGAGCAAGACACAAGTGGAGCTTAATGTATAAATGACCCAGCCTACGACAGCTGGAGCACAGAAAAACCTCCCCAGTGACATCACCCAGTATCCCTGCTGTGTTTTTAACAGCTTCACCCACTCATTCGGTTGCTACTGGCAACCCGTCATTCAGCAAATGATGCCAGAACTGTGACATCATCACGGACAAAACTGTCAGAAAATGTTGTGACGCAGTCCCATGTAACTGCATATGTGGCAATACAGTGGTTCTGCAAATATAATATTAAATTATTATCATTATTATATGAACTTTTGCTACATAAATAATGAAGTTATATATTTTAAATGATATTCTTTATGTAGCTGAAAATTTCACATTGTTAAGGAAGTTATAATGGTAAATTAATCTAAATAAAACATGGGCAAAAAATATCAAATTTGATTTATTTCGACAAGAATTATTATATAGTTGCGGTGAATAATAACCAAGAGAAGATTGTCTGCAAATAATATTGTCGCAAAATAAAGGGATTAAGTGGAGAAAGCGTGGTGGACTTGAGAATGACAGAGAGAATGACAGAGAGAGACAGATAGAAAGAGAGAGAGAGATTGTGAGCCGGTCTGGCCTGGGTGAGTGACATCACGATGTTTTGTGACCTGAGAGGGCAGTCTCTCATGTCTATATTTAGCTGTTTGCAATATTGCCTGTTGAGAGCGCTGCCGGCCCGTAGGCTGGGGCCAGCTGACCTCTCACTGGTCCGAGGACCTCTAATGTTATTCCATCCCCCACTCTCCCTCCCTTTCTCCCTCCCCGCACACGTGACCAGCCCCTGGCCTCTGGTTCTCCCTTCATCTGCAGACTAGGGCAGAAGTATGACCAATGATGACCAAGTGGGAGTGTAATCTGGTCTGAGGGTGAGGGGATTTATCTCCTGAGCACTAGTTCGTCTTTGCGATGGAGTAAAATGCGGACACGCCTTTGAATTCTTCTAATAGGGTGAATTCCTTTCAGCTGTTTTGAGGGATTTTAATGAAACCACAGCTCATTCTTGTACAGACTTCAAAATCCTGTCTTTTTCATTCAAATAACCTCCAAACACACACACACAGATTGAGGCAGGAGGGGTATGAGCGATTTGGCAGAGATTTAATAAAATATTTGTTGGAGCATAAGCGGCAATGTGGCAGATGCTGGATTAGATTTGGGATAAGTGATGCGATGGGCAGTGGCACAAAGCTCAAGTTTTGACCAGATCTATCAGCAACAGATATCATCCGTTAAGGCTTTATTTCTTAAAGGCAAACCTGTGACATTTCTGAGCTGCTTATTCTAACAGAAGGCAGACAGACGCCCCGGATAAGCCAGGATATCGCATAGCAAATACTTACATATCCCCCCCACACATATGCACACCTAGAGCCAATTTATTCAACTTCCCTGATGTGCATGTCTCTCGGCTGTGGGAGGAAACTGGAATTCCTGCCAGAAATCAATGTGGACAAACCTGTGAAGTGAAAAGTTCCTGAAAAGAAGGGAAATGATTAAACATTCGCTTGTGATATAACGGGAGCTCATGCAGTGCTCAGCGCCTGTGTAGTTGATAAAGCTTAAGGGGTAATTTGTTAGATAAACCCAGTGGGAGATTTGGAAATCAAACCACAAATGAGGCAATCTCACTGGGTTATGCCGGAATAAATAGCTAAGCCTGCAGAAGTATTTTTAATCAGGCTGGAGGTTATTACTGGAAAGTCTGGAAAAATGAGACCCAAGTAGACTCGCTTTTCATATCATTCTCTTAATTCAAATAGAGGGTATGCACCAATGTCACTTTCTCACTGGAAAACTCAGACTGAGTGGCATAACATGCTGCAAAACAGCTGCTTTCAATCAGGCAAACTGGGAGTGAAATAAATGGTCGTTTAAATTAAAGGCAGTTGGACTTGAGAGTCTTAGGTTTCATCACATATACCATTATTCTTGTAAGAATAGCCTGTCTCTTTTTGACGGTTTGAAAGAATGGTCTCCATTAGTAACCGGTCTGTAGTAAACGCTAATCTCCAATGACCCACCACGCTTTCCATAACTAATCCTCTCTTTGTATCTCCAGCAGTGAATCATACTGTAAATACATTTTCATATCAAAACTGTTTTGTTATCAGATGCTATTGAGAAATGAAGAAAGTCTAAAAGAAATTTCTTTGTGTACATTTCTTGCCTTTTCGTATAAACAGTGTTTTCTTTTCCCGTTTTTCTCTGCGAACGTTTCCAACTCCGTCTTCGGGAGCAGCCGCTCAAAGATCTCACATGTAGCGTGATGTGGTTGGGACCCGGGTTTTATTAGTTCCATTCAGCACAGAATGACTCTCAGCTCTTTCCTGACTCTGTCTGTAACGTTCGTCCCTTTTACTGATTAAACGAGCTGTTGCTAACACAACAACCGCTAACTCAACAACCGCTAACTCAACAACCGCTAACACAACAACCCGCTACTACAACAACCGCTAACACAACAACCGCTAACTCAACAACCGCTAACACAACAACCCGCTAACACAACAAACGCTAAATCAACCACTGGCAACACAACAATTGCTACCACAACAACCGCTAACTCACTCTCTTAACTTCCACCCAAACAAACTCTAACTCCACCCCTCCTCCACCCACGCTGCCCCACCCATTTTCCATCTCCATCAGAAACACACCTCATCTCATAAAAACGTCAATCATAACCCACAGGGTGAAGCAGTGTGAGCGATGGAAACATTCAGACTCTGTGCGGTAACAAACACAAAAGAACATTCAAGCAAAGAAGCTGCACAACATTTTGTGCTGTAAATACCATCACCATTCCGTCTGTGAGGAGAATAATAGTCTGTCTCCATTAAACACCTGTCTCTATTAAACACTGGGGTATCCGAATAATTTTTCATTAAACGCCCAGGCTATTATTATAAGATTTACGGTATATTTACCCAATTTTGACTAAAAAAACATAAAGCAAAGCTTGAAGTCTACAAACAATAATGATGTCCATGGACCACGGATTTACCTTTAAGTTGTAATAATCACTTGAGAGTGCCTTTAATTTTAAAGGCACTCCCTACTTTGCTGTTTCTCCTACTTTCTCTAACAATAAATCACATTTTGCAAACTCTTGACCATAGTGCACCTTTTATGGCACGATCCTCTCAGCTCCACCAGAAGCACATCATCCAGCAAACAGCATCGTGAAGGACACGTTCCACCCCTCACATCAACTGTTCTCCCTCCTGCCGTCTGGCAGATGGTTCCGCAGCGTCAGAACCGTAACTGCCAGACGCTGCAGGAGCTTCTGTCCTCAAGTGGTCAGAGCCCTGACCTCACTGCCACCAACAAATAAACTCAATCACAAAAAAAAAACACAACCTTAAAAAGATTAACTCCATATTGCCATTTGCAGATCCACACCTGTTTACACTCTTCTGTTCTCATCTGTCTCGTCTTTGCCTTTTTAAAAATTTCCTGAATATCCTAAATTAGTAACTGTGGAATCCTTCAAGTTCCTGTGGACCATGAAATGGGAGGCCAACACCGACCTCATCCTCATAGTCTCAGAGAGGATACACCAACTCCGACGGCTGAGGAAGTGTGTGCTGCCACAGAAGCTGCTGCCACGTCTACACTGCAGTCATGGAATCTGTCCTGTACGCGTACATCACTGTTTGCTTTCATGCTTCCACGAAACAGGACAGGGACAGACTGCAGCGCACAGGGAGGAAAGTCACTGCTCAGGAACTGTACTCCACTAGAATTGGGAAGTGAGCAGTAATTTCATCCAGATCAATAAAGTTTTTCTGACTCTGATTTTATGATTCTTATCTCAGACTCTCCTAGCATTGTCCTGTTTCAGCTCCTCCCCTCAGGCAAACGTTACAGGTTCATTTGTTCCCTCATATTCTTCAAAAATTGTAGAAAATATATTTAAGGCAAAAGCATTGACTGACTTTGACTTCAGCTACTGAACTGAGTTCAAAGTCATTGTAAGTCAGTGTTGAGAGTTGAGGGCGAAAGTAATGTCCTTTCTTTTCTAGTTTTTGTTTGAATTTTAGCAGCAGATTTTGGATAAGCTGTAGCTGTCAAGTGATCGTTTTGGGGGAGGTCATTGCAATAATTGACCCTGAGGGATAAAAAAGTTTTCTCCAAAACGTCCTTTGAAACAAAATCTCTAATCTTAGCTATGTTCTTGAGATGACAGAACACCAGATTACTTATAGATTAAATATGATAACTAAAACTTCATTTATGATCACACTAAGATTTTTGGCTTAGGTCGCGGTTTTTATATTTCTAGATCTTCTTGGTTCCAAACAGAACTATCTCTGTATTGTCTTGATAAAGTTGTAAATGTGCTTAAAGCTGCAGGACCTCTCGACCTAAAGCTACTGTAAACATAACTATTGTATAACATAACTTTAGCTATAAGGAAGGCAAAATGACAATCTTGGTAGGAAGTCTGATGTTGGAATTAAGTCTGAACTAATTATACAGTCAGTCATCAACCGTCAGTAGATATTTTCATTGTCAGTTTTATATTAACATTTTCAAAGAGTGACATAAGAAACCTGAGGACTGCTGTAGTTAACCTAGATATTGAAAAAATTGAACTATTATTTAATTTGTATTACTAATTTATTACTCAAAAAAAAATTTCTAATTAAATTTAGATTTTGCTGAAATCCAACATTTAACTAATATGAGTTAAAAACATTTATTTCCCATTATACAAAATGTAACATTCACACAAAGAAAAATATAATTTAATATAACATGGGCACCACTGTTGCCTTCACCTTCCACATCTTTTCTAGCTCTTGTTTCAGCCATTGGAATTTCTCAAGCTTCTCATGTTCCTTTTTCGTGATGTTACCATCACTTGAGATTGCTACATCTATTACTACGTCGCTCTGCTTGTCCACCACTACAATGTCCGGTTGGTTAGCCATTGCCAGTTTGTCAGTGTGTATGTGAAACTCCCGCAGGATCTAAGTTTGGTCATTTTCAACCACCTTTGGAGATGGCTCCCACTTTGACCTTGGGACTTCTAGCCCAAACTTGGAACAGATGTTCCTGCACATTATGCCAGCCACTTGCTAGCAGCTTGCACCCGGCTGTTATATGCTGGTTTGTCTCAGTGCCATCTTTGCACCGTCTGCGACTGCGGTTCTGCTTGGTGTGGTAGACCCCAGCCTCTATTGATCTTGTACTTAGACCCTGTTCCTGTGCTGCCATGATTAGTTCCTCTGTGCTGTCTTTCAGTCCAGCTTTGTCCAGCCATTGGTAGAATATTTCAATGTCAGCCACTTCCTCTATCTGCTGGTGGTATGTCGTGCAGAGGTTTGTCTTTCCACGCTTGTTCTTGCTCCTCTTCCTTCTCAGGTTTCTGTTGCCTAAGGTATTCACTAAGCACCTCATCACTGGGGTCCATCTTCCTGATGTTCTTCCTTCTGATGCTCACTAGTCCTTGGCCTCCTTCTTTCTGCTTAGCGTACAGTGTCAGTGTTCTGAATTTGGGGTGAAACTCTCCATGCTTCCATCTCCTACTTTGACCCGCTTATTATCCAAGCGGGGAATCTGATGAGTAATAGGGTGTAAGGATTGACAGCCCAGATCTTGTTCTTCCCATTCAGCTGACTTTTGAGGACTTGCCTTACTCGTTGCAGGTACTTGGTGGTTGCTGCTTTCCTTGTGACCTCTTCATGGGGAGCTTATCGCTGTCCTCAATGTCTGCTCTGTTGCTTTCTGGAAGTTTGATCCGCTCAGTTCTGACTACTTTCTTTGTCTTTTTTACCATCCAAACTCACTTTATCATAGCCTCTAACCTTCTCTTCCATGTAGGGTACTGCTTCTTATTGTTCATCTTATAGCCAAACATCTCATGGATCATGGTTGCTGTGGTGTAGATCAGATGTTTAAGGGTCCAGGTCTCCAGCTTAGTCATGATCTTATCTCTCAGATCAGCTTCTCTTGTATTTAGCCTACAAGGCTTGGTACCCATCTCAGGCTTTGGGGATGATGACCTGTTGTCCTGGCCGTAGCATTTGTGTTGTACCTTGTTGAGCTCTAGTTGTGATAGCTTCTTGATTTCTTACGAATGTTGGAACACTGAGCTACTAGCTGTTTCATTGTTAATACTGATGTTGGGTATCGAAGAATCCATAGTAACGTCCTTTCATAAATGTCTTGTTCTTGTTGTTCCAGTAGCCAACTTATCACCATATTGTCCTGGTTCCTTGTTAATCCGGGTGACAGTGTAGCATAAGAAAGTCTTGCCTCAGGACCCGTAGTGGTGGTAGGCCCCAGCTGGGATTCGAACCCCGATATCACCACTACACTATCTTACATTTTAAATGCAAAGATAACATCCTGGTGTTGATTCTGAAGCATCAAAGATATTATTATAAATATTATTTTTCAGTTCATACAAAAAGTTCTTAAGCTTATTACGCCAAATTACTAACGCTGTTCATTAGAAGTATGTAGCAGCTGCTGTAAATGGATGGCATATCCTGTCAGTGTTAAATAAATTACTTTGCTTCTTTTTAAAGCTTAAAACACAATCTGCTTGTGTAGGAAATCTGTTCAAACTAATTTTTTACAAAATTTTCAAACAAACCTAACTGCTAATGATGCCTGTAGAGTATTATTACAACACTCAGGTTCAACCATCTTCCACAAGTCCTTGTTAATTGAGTCCTTCCTTCAATATGTAATATGTATAACTGAAGCACAAAAGGATTAATATCTGCTTCCATGCACTGTGTCACAGCCAACAGATTTTATTCCACTGGCTCACATTTGGAACGCTCACTAAGCAGACGGCCTACAGGCTTGGCTCTGCTCAAAAAATTCACTTCTATGGCAATCAATCATCCCTGTCCAATGCACAAATAGTGTGATGAATTTGCATATTATTATTATTGGCCACTGCTAGCCAATTCTAATAGGCTTCTTAGAGCGCACGAATCCCCACTACATGTGTCAAGTGAAGCCTCCGGCCTCCCTGAGCCAAAATCTCACACGGGTCATCATGGTGACCTTGAAAAATGCCTCAACGGAAACATTCGCTACACAGGATACGGGTCCACAAATAACCAGCCCGATCATTGATTCCCGTTAGGAGCAAGAGCAGGGAAGAGCGCTGGGTACCCCAGCTGACTCTCTATCACTCATTTTACTTTCGCTCACTCTCTCTTGCTCTCTCTCTCTCTCTGGCAGTTCGCTCAACTGCACTTTCCATCACTTGCAGGCATGGCAAATGCGATATGGCCTCCCCTCCTCCCTCTGCCATCAGTTGTGCAGACGCTTTTAGGAGCTTCAGCTTGAAGTAATTAAAACACAGTGGATAAATATACATCCGTGCCCACATTTTACAATCTAAGGCACCAGAGCAACTGCCAGTGAACTCCACCTGTTGAGGTAAAAGTGCACAGTTATTTGAAATACTGGGACCATACTGTCACACTAAAAGCTTGAGGGATTTCCTTCCATTTACAGAAATATTTCATTTGACTATCTTTGGTTTAGTAGAACATATTTCTGGTTGATTCACAGAAATACATTCTCCAGTGCTTTGTTATTACCGTGGCTCCTGTTGGCAACTTTTGCAACAGCCTGTCGTGCTTGGCTGAAATGTTTACGGAAGCGTCCATTTTCATCCTGGTCGCTGGCGGACGGGGTAATGGAAAGTGACACTATCTAGCCGCCCCTTGCTGCAGGACAATCCCTGGCCATTCCCCATCCAGAGGCGCTACCATTTAGTGAGGACACAACATGAAAGTGAATCATGACCAGTACCAATGTCACATTGTGTAACTAGCCTTAAATATCATATTGCACGTACACCTCACAATGTGTCACACATATGCTGTTGCCTGTTGAACAGTTTGGAACGGAAAGGAACATTAATGTTACTGCAGGTCACCCAGTGGCCGTCCAGCCATTGTTAACATTGTCATTCTTTGTTGTGGAAACACAATTTTAGGAATTTTCTGCTTCAGTATTTAATCAACTTATGATGGTTTTCATAGTTACCTGGTGAATTCCATTAGAACGTGTGTAAGGCATTTTCTGACTGGAGCTGTGTTAATGTCAAAAATCTATATTTGGCTGCTACTAAAAAAATGAGAGGTTAAAGGATTATGGGTGACAACTGCTTACTCTGAAAAAGTTGCTGTTTTTAAAATCAAGCGATTTTGAAATGAAGGTTCATGCTCATTTTCATCATACAAATATATATATATATATATATTTAATGATACTGAACAAAAAGGAGTGACCCAAAACAAAACAGAAAATTACATTAATAATATCTTATGTTTTCTTGAACAAATTGGTAAACACAAGTCATTAGTGTCTTTCAGTCTTTCTGATATACATGTAAGATTAGTTGTAACATTAAAAATCCTAAAATTTTGCAGGCCCCCCTCATACTGCCAAAAATGACACTTTTCTATGTAAGTCACCATATACTTTTTGTACCTTTTTGGAATGAGTCTTTAAACACTTTTGGTAATTACTAACAGGAACCTGTTCGAGTTGATGGTGGAGCCTTTTAAAATAAACTGTACCGCACAAGTGAGATGGCGCAACATAAAAGACGAGTGAAGCGCAAAGCACAGAATACACTACAGTACAGGAAGTGTGGGGTAGATCGTATATCATTAAAAAAAGGGTGTTAGCCAATCATCCATCCCCACTGTGGCGTTTAGCAGTTGATTGACAGCCAATCTGAGACCTCTTGTAACAGTCACTGCTCATGCTCAGCCAATCACACGAGCTACTGTGAAACTCCAGCTAAAATCACATTGTTAGCAACTTCTAGTTTATTTCTCCTAAAGAAAGGATCTAAAAATGAGTGAGGGAACTGGACTACGTATGAACCCAAAATCAGACTGTTCATTAAAAAGTACAACACAGACTACACACCAAAAAGATAAGAAAGAAAAAGATAAGAGACTATGTTCGGACTATGCAATTCAATTCAGTTTTTAGCATTTTTATTGTTGGTAGATCCTTTTGATTTAATAACTTAGTAACTCGTGAGCCAAGAAAGTGTGGACACTCCTGCAATAAATATTTTACTTTTGTACTTTTAATACTTAAGTATTTTTGGAAGCAAGTACTTCAGTACTTTCACTTCAGTAAAATGTGACTATGACTTTCACTTGTATTGGAGAAACATTTGACTGGTGGTGTCTGTACTTTCACTGAAGTGCTGAAGTTCTCCACCTCTGGAGATCATGTTATTCACTTGGTTTTAAATGTTGTGGTTTACTGGTGGAGCTTTTTCACCATGTTGTGATGAATAATTAATCAAATCACTGCAAGAAATCCTCCTGAAACAGTGCATTTAACTTTTCTGCATGAGCTGCTGTCCATGCAGTGATTACTCCCTACAACCATGATGTGAACTTCACTATTAGTTCTAAACTTTGTTTCATGTTCTTTGCTCTACAAATGTCCTGAAAGCTTTAACTACTCGCAGTAAATCAAACCACATCTTCCCTGCCTTACCACCGGTTACCTGAGGAAAGCCCCTCCATTTTTCAGTGTTCTATTTTAAACCCACCCCTCCTATGGCGCGAGGTCATTATACAAGTCACAATAACAGAGTGGGAGCTCTAATCCAGACACACAGCCACTGAAGATGATGTACAAGCTAAGCTGTGGGTCAGAAGAACATTGTGATTCATGATTTGCAGTGTGCTGCAGGAGGAGAATGGTGTTAATTTAAAATTAATTGCAGCAGCAGTGTACCACATTTGTGAGATAGATCTGATATGAAATAGGAACCTGCCTCCAAACAACATGCCCAGGCCTTTGGGCTCTATCTAATTAGATCTCTTGGTAGGAGAACTAAAAAGGGTTTAGCTACGCCAAGCCAGAAGTCATGGCCACGTGAAGCCGCACGAGTATATGTACATCAGGATGTGTAGACACTTTCAAGCAATTAGCTGCAGATATGGAATTGGTTACTTCTCGTCTTTTTTCCAGTCACTGGACCATTATATGTGACTTTTAAAAGTGAACTTGGATTAAGCACATAAATCACATGTTCCATGGGAAATCTGGGAATCTGCTTACCATCCTACACGCTGGATTTATAGTGTGTTGGAATTACAAAGTGGTGATCAATTGTGGGAACAGATCTTTACTTTATAGGATAATGAACTGCTCCACTCGGGTATAAATCGCTGATAAAAACCAATAAAGTAAATCACTGTAGCTCTTACAGAGTTCCTCATTATTGATTAGTGACTCATTCACCAGTATTACCCATTTAACACATTTTCCAAGCAAACTATGCAGCAACTGATTTCAATTCCCATTCTCAGGGAAGTTAATCTATATATTCTTCTTAATTATTAAACAGAAACAGATAGGATTGTATTGATTCTGGAAGCAGGGTTCCCATTGATTATGATTCAATGTTGTTTTTTTATGTTTTTATAGGAGGTAAGCGCAGTATAAACATCTCTTTTTCTGTATCCTTTAAACTTCCACCTCAAATACAGCAAAAAACAATGAACATTTTCTTTTCTTGCAATCACATCTATACTGAAGATTTGAACTGCCAAGCCCATTGCAATAAAACAACACATTTTACATCAGATAAACTACTTTCTCTTACCAGCTGGGATTTCAATGAAAAAAAACGGAATAACTCACTTAGTTCAAAGAATTACATTCGCAATAAGAAAACTGTTTGCCCTCATAGGACGTGTGCCTTGCAACTAAATCAAATATGGCAACACAGTGGGTTTAGCTCAATCTCCAATGGCCAAAAAGATTTGTTTTCACTATTAGGTTATTGCAGATCTTGAAAGAAGAAAATAAATAATTGTAAATTGTTGAAGAAACCATTAGGGCCTGTAAGCATTAACTGTCAGTATAAACCCATAAACCCGGGCTGCATGTGGCCCGTCATTTAGTCTGGCAGATGGCCACTGAGTCCAGTGAGACCCTCATCTTATGCCACACAGCTGTCATACTCTGCTCAGCAAGTTCCAACCAAGGGATAAGTAATAGCTGTGCTCAAACAGTGATAGGAAAATGAAATGCAAAATGCAATTTGTTGTATTCAGCTCAATCTTCAGTATGATAATGTGACACTTTTTGAAATAACCCCTCACTTTTTGGGTTATTTAATGTGAAGGGTTTCCTGGTAGCTCTAAAAAACTTATTCAAAGTGAAGCGTGAATAGCCCAGTCTGTTTAAGTTGATGTATGACTTAATATAGCTACAGTTGAAAGAACAGCATTTATTCAAAGAAATTTATTCAATTTATTTTCCTTTAATCTCTTTGAGTGTAATGTATGTTTCTCTGTCCCTAAGTAAAGCGAGTAATGTTTTGCTGTCATAACAAAACCTAATGTCTAATTAGTTTTATTATTATGTCTAATAAAAATCTGTCACTTGACACTTTTAGAATAAGCATTTATGCCAGTTGTCATAAAGGGCTTATGTCGGTGTCATGTAGCCTACAAACAGATGCTCTACAGTAAAGTGTTACTAGGATTTCTTAAAATATCAGATTTTGCTGTATTTTTAAATATATATATATATTGTAACACTGAAATATTACCTAAATATTTGGGAAAAAATATTTTAATAAAATAGATTTTTTTAGCAAACAATGAAAAGAGATTTCATCTTCTATAAAATGCTTACTCTGGACTTTACAATGCAAATGTATGCATATTTCATTTAAGCACACATTTCATTTGCATATTTAAATGCAAAAAATATTTTTTTCTTAATTTTAAGGTAACTCACTTGATTTAGAGTTGATTAAGCTTAAATCATCATGCCTTAAATGCATTATTACTGACAAATTTCAACAAATTTAAAATTTTAAGGCAACCATAATACTTATTTTGTTAAATTGTTGATTTCTATGATGTAATAGAATAGAACCATACACATCTTCAACCATACACAATGTTGCTTGCTTACTAATGTAAGCAGTAGTTAGTAATTATCATGATGCAAATAATATTGCTATTCAGAGTATTATGGTATTATTTTTAGTATTATCATTATTGATTATTTGTGTGTGGGTGTGAGTGTGTGGTTAATCAAGTCATTTTGCAACTGACGTCACAAAGCATCTTTACAGAATCCATATCAAAGCCGGAGCAGGGGAAAAACTCCCAGGCTTAGAAGGAGAACTTTCCCTTCTTTGGTTGACACTGGATAACAACAGTGAGCAGAAGGAAATTAAACAGTCTCAGTTTACAGATCTAGAAGCTAGAAGCTAGAAGCCTGCAGCTTGGAGTATCAGATCCAGCATACGCATATAAACGTAAAGTACAGGGAGCTGTTCTGTGGTAGTTAACGCTTATCTGAAGGGCTCTTCTGAGCAGGAGTGAGTGGATTGTAGCCATAAACTTCAAACCAGAATATGGGCGTTAGCATGTTCCTGCCAGCTTGAACATCCTGGGATCTTGATTAAGGGGCTTAATCTTACAAGTAGTTTAGAGCAAAGAACATTTGTTATAAGTGCAAGTAGGAACTCCATCAAGACTGGCTATGACCGCATAAATAAAGAGCAGAGCAAAGCAATGTAGCACAGACATGAGAGCGTCCTGGGTCATAAACCACTTGACCTGAGTGAACACATCTGATTGGGGAGTGATAACAGCCATACATACCAGTTTATCAGAAGACGGCTTGACCAAACAGATATGTTTTCAGTCTGGATTTAAATATTGAGACTGCATTTGAGTCACAGGCATCATTTGGAAGGTGCTTTGTTAACCATAGAACTTTAAATGAGAAAGCTCTGTTCCTTGCTGTGACTATTGTATAAGAGATACCAGCAAAAGGCCAGCACCCTTTGATCTAAAAAGGCGTAGTGGATCATAAACAACCAGGAGTTCATTCTGATATTGTGGCGCAAGGCCATTCAATGCCTTATGGTTTAACAATACAATTTTATAATCTAAAATTGTGGAGATATGATCGATGCTGCATTCTGAACTGACTGGAGATTATTTATGCATTTACTAGAACCTACAGACAGTAAGGCATTACAATAATCTAACCAAGAGGTAATGAAAGCATTAACTATTTTTTCTGCATTAAGCTATCGCAGTGATATTATCTACATTGGAATCAATTGAAAACCAGGATCAATTATTACCCGTAGGTCTTTCATTGTTTTACAGGACAAAACAGAATGTCCATCCATAGTCGCAGTGTAATCAGACAGCTTACTTCGAGTAAGGGGTGATAGAGCGTTCGCAGTAATCGCACCTAAACTTTGGAACAAATTACCACTGCATGTGAGGCAAGCTCAAA
>JBBIGC010000024.1:2619867-2636400 GCA_037576955.1 Lepidarchus adonis
ACACACACACACACACACACACACACACACACACACACACACACACACACACACACACACACACACACAAATAAACCTGACTCTGACTAGGTTTTCAAATGAGGCATCATCTAAAAGCCAGAGATGATGAGATTCACAATTTGTTGCAATGTTTGGAAATGTAAATTCACATCTATGAATTTGCATGCTGAGTGTAATTTGGATTTGATGGAAGTGCCCATCAACATCATTATGGCTCCTAATCATAAACACGACACTAAGCTGAAAAAGTTTGAATGTTATGTAGATATCCATTTCAAACCACTGATTTACACACAGTAATCTCACTTTCAATGCACAGTGATCAGAATCATACATTTCTCATATAAAAGAAAGAAAGGTTATAAATTAAAGTTCAAACTCAATCCTAAAAAGCTTAGTTTTACTGTTTCCGCACTAGTAGAAATGATTGACGGCAGTTTTGAAAATTGATAATATTCTATAAGATTCACAGATAAATAGCTTAAACGTTAGGTGCATAAACTAAAATACATTTTCAAAATGATCAAATGTTTATTAGTCCTCCAGTCCAGTAAAACAAGGTTCCATACATAAGCAATAATTACACTAAAAACAATCCTCCAAATGAGAACTTGACTTCTAAATGTTTAGGATATTGAGTATGTTTTTTTTTTTTTTGCTAAATGTTTTGCTTCTAGATTTTCTGAAATGAATGACGTCAATCAAAGCTTTAGAATATTAATGTAAAGGGAAGATTTGTAGTGGCTGATGTTTTGCATAGGAGTTCCATTTTTTTAATGATTAATTTGTCCTTTTTGAACTACACAGCAATTGTCATTGACTTAATCACTTAAGACTTTCATTAGTATTGTTACCTATATTCAACTTGTTGATGATCTTGATACTAATGATCAGAGGAGGACAAAGTATCTAACTTCAGTACTTAAGTGAAAGTACAGATTCCATTAGTCAAATTCTATTCAAATTTTAATTCATTTTATTCATTTGTTTGCTAGTTTAGTTTAGTTTAGCTTTTTTGAAAATGCTTTGTTTCAGTTTAGTTTTTATTAGTTTCAGTTATAGTTTTATTTGTAAAGCACTACATTAATGTTTTTGTCTCAGGATGTTTCTCGCTGAGGTTTCCTTCTGATCCTGTGGGTGAGGGTTGCACATGCTCCTTTACCTTCTCAGTGCTAAGCTAGGTTAGCCGTCTTGTACGAGCTTTGGCTTTTCAAGTGAATTGTAAGATTTATTGGATTTTTCCCTTTAATATTGTCCCACATATTGATCTCATTCCACTACAAGACACTTGATTTTATCTTAGAAGCAGTCATATTCAAAATTAATCTAAAATTAGACTCTGGCGCTTTCCTCCGACATGGCGCTAGGTGTGGATGAGCCGCGGCAACACAGATGACTTCACTGACATACTGCCACCTGCTGGCACAATGCGGCACAGCAAGAAAGAAACAACTGGAAACTAGAGTTCATATTAAATCTCATTTTATTTTTATTTTAGTTCACAAAAAATGTTTTTTACTTTTTGTTATTTAGTTTGTTTTAGTAACGATAATAACCTTGCCCTGGACAAGAGGCCAACCCATCCCAGGGCAATACAAAGACAGACAGGCATTCACACAGGGACAGTTTAGAGTAATCAATCATGAAACCACAGGCAAACTCCACACAGAAAATGCCTGTGGTCGACGCAGGGATTGAATTTAGGACCTTCTTGCTGTGAGGTGACAATATTAACCACTGCACCAGTGTTCTGCCTCTACTGCAGATGCTCAAATATCTATATTTTCTGCAATCCAGCATTGAGAAATGTTCCTTTGAACTGATCTGAATTCACTGACAAATCTGGCAAAGACATGGGCCATGACTCTTCCTTTTTTACAGAGACAGAGCGTCTGATGCTACTTTTAAACCCAATCACCTACTTCCAATCAGCCTGCTTGATGTGGATTCTTCCAAACCAGTGTTGCGGGAATATTCTGTACAAATTACTTAAACTTTGTTGAGTGTGTTGCAGCTATCAGACTGTAAAAGTTCACATGTACTGTCCTATTTACCTTTATTTTTTAAGAAAATATCCAATTATCTGAAATCAGGTCTGCATTACAATGTGTTATCAATTTATTGCCATTTGCTGTGATATTACTGTGAGTTATCACATGGTAACAAGAGCAACAGTGTGACCAGATGTCATTCGTTTTCAACGACAGTTGGCAATTTACAGTGACAAGTGACCATTATGTCGAGCAGTTTAAGGGCTTATTACCGACTTACACAAAAACAAAGGGCCTATTTTATGCAAATTTTGAGTGACATGACCCTGTGACTACCAATAGGAGTGAAGACAGTGCTACTTGTTTTGGTGTGTAACCTGGTTACAATGAGCTAAGAATGCCACCTAGCAACACGGGGCGAGGGTTTGTCTCCCGCGTTCGTCACTTGTGTGACAGTGGCATTATTAGTGTTTTTCAAACAAATTAATGAATAAAAGTTCATATTGCATATTATTTCCTCAAGAGATTTACAACTTATTGCATCAAAATGGCCAAAAAAAACCTTTTTGTGTAATGTAGATTATACTGGTGATAGAAATGAAAACCACTGCTGTTAAAATGTATTTCATCTATCTCATCCCTCTTTTACCCCATTACCCCGTTCCCTTCTGCCCCTCGTCCTGAGAGATGGTGGCAGCTGCACTGGTTTCGGGCACCGTGGGCAGCAGGCATGAGCATGGTTTTCCATATTCACTGTCTCTCTCTCTCTGATGCATGAGGTCATGTGAATTTTCCAACTGTGTCATTATCCACCATCTTTGTGAAGTGTACCACTGTGCTACAGCTCATTTAGGACAGTTCAGTGTGTCCAGTCTTATTCATTCCAGTCAAGCAGGAACTCCTTTATTCACACAATCAGTCATGTGAGTTTCTGTTTATTAGAATCTGACTGGATAACAGACTCAAAAAAGCTTTATTTACATGTTTAAATCCTACAGCTGCTACATTATTTTGATCCTGTTTACGCCTAGTTGTTTCATATAGTCGGTAGATTTGAACCACACTGCTACTCGAATGATAGAATCAGAATAGAATCAGAATAGAATCACAATAGAATCAGAATAGAATCAGAATAGAATCAGAATAGTCTTTATTTGTCAGTACAGTTCTTTTTCTCTGCTCTTTCCTGGAAAGTCATCAAATTAGCCTAGCCACCTTGCTAGCTAGGTTATAAATGGTGGCTCCTCTCTTCTCAGAGTGAGTTTGGACAAGCTGCTCTTCACATCTGAAGCGGTGTCTGGCTGGAGCCGAGGACAATGCATTTTTACTGGCAATCCATGTTTTTGGGGCGAGGGGGAGGTTCTTTTCCCCAACATCTCTTTATACTTGTACATTTTTTTTATTACTTCTGTTTGAAAGATTCCTTGGTTGTTTATGTATGTAAGATTATTCTAATTTTTACTTTTGTTCTTTTTTGTCTGTTTAAGAGCTCTGTAACACCTAAATTTCTAATTCATGGGATAATAAAATAGAATAGAAAAAAATAGAATAGAATAAACCTTTATTCTAGAACTGCAGTGAGTGGAAAAACTATGAGGTGAGCTAAAATGTATTTGAACTTGTTGGGCAAGGTATGCTAAAGAAACTCATCCGAAAAAGCAACAATGCCCACTAAAAGTGGCATCATTCCAGATATACATCAGCAGAACAGCAGAGGGCACTGCCACAGTACTGGCAGGGATTCTGGTTGGAATAACAGCTGGTTAGAATGTGTCTCAGATCATTTCATGAATGGGTTTGATTGATCAGATTCAAATTTCATTGCATCATTCACATCTAGATTAACCTAATATAGATACACTCAAGAAGAAATGACCAGGTGTAAACAGGATCTTTATCACTTTATCACAAAAAAACATACACATAGTTGTGCTCATAAGTTTACATACCATGACATTTTTCAGAGAATATGAACTAAAGCACAAAACCTCTTCTTTCACTTGTGCTGAAGCCATTTATTATCAGTTAATTGGTTTTTTTCTGTTTATATCATAATCACAAATCAAAAGTTTACACACCCCAGTTCTTAATACTGTGTATTGTCCCTTTAAACATCAATGACAGCTTGAAGTCTTCTGTGGTAATTGTGAATGAGACTCTTTATCTTCTCAGACGGTAAAGCTGCACATTATTGCTGCAAAAAGCCTCAGGTTCCTGTAAATTCTTGGGTTCTTGCATGAACTGCATGTTTGAGGTTCTCCTCCCCAGAGTGGATCAGTGATATTGAGGTCAGGAGACTGAGACGTTCACTCCAGAACCTTCACTTTATTTTGCTGTAGCCAATGACAGGTCGACGTGTCCTTGTGTTTTTGGATCATTGTCATGTTGGAATGTTAAAGTACGTCCCATACACAGCTTCCGGGCTGATGAGTGTAAATTTTCCTCCATTTTTTTTATAACTTACTGCATTCATCTTGCCATCAATTCTGACCAAATTTCCTGCATCATTGTACTTCATACATCCCCAAAACATCAGTGATCCACCACCGTGTTTCACAGTAGGAATGGTGTAGCTTTTATCATAGGCCTTGTTGACTCTTCTCCAAGTGTAGTGTTTATTGGTTTTGGCCAAATGTTACATTTTAGTCTCAAATGACTTTGTGTCAGAAGGTTTGAGGTTTATCTCTGTGCTGTCTGACATGTAAGCAGGAAACTTTGTGGCATTTGTGTAGTAATGACTTTCTTTTGGCAACAAGACCATGCAGCTCATCTTTCTTCAAGTTCCTCCTTATTGTGCATCACACCACATTTTCTCAGAGTTCTGTATTTCACCTGAAGTTATTAGTGGGTTTTTCTTTGCATCCTGAACTATTTTCCTGGCAGTTGTGACTAAAGGTTCTGTTGAAACCAGACCACGGTCAGGTCGACCAACTAACATTTCAATTTTCCACTTCTTCATTAGAGTTTGAACACTGCTGATGAGCATTTTCAATTACTTTGATATTTTTTTATATCTCTTTCCTGTTTTATAGAGTTAAACTACCTTTTCCCGCAGATCCTTTGACAATTCCTTTGCTTTCTCCATTACTTAGAATCCAAAAACATCAGTGCAGCACTGGATGAAGGATGAAGGTTCTGTCAGGAGTCCAGAACCTCACTGACCTTTTATTCTCACCCACTAATCACAGTCAGATCACAGGTGAAGATGTTCCTTTAATAACCATTCAAACCTGTTTGTGTCGAGTTGTGTTCATGTGTTCAGACCAAATCACCAGGGTGTGTAAACTTTTGATCAGGGTCATTTGGTTAGTTTCTGTTATCATTATGATTTAAAAAGAAAGAAAAACACATTTGATTAACAATAAATGGCTTTAGCCAAACACTAACCATGAGTGAAATAAAGGTTTTGACAAATGGCCAATAAATCATAAATTCTGTCAGGGTTTGTAAACTTATGAGCACAATTATACTAGAACCAATAATTTTGAGCTATTCCAGACCTCCAAAGAGTTCTCACACCCATCACAAATTACACAGAGCATTATTTGTGCAATATTAGTCAGCATTTTAGCTTTGCTAGCTAGTAGTAAAATGCTATATGGCTGAGAAAACACTTATTTTATTGCACTGATTATAATATTTTCTTTATTTATTAGTTAGATTTGCAAGACCTTATTCTTTAGTCTTTATAAAAGTGTTTTAAACTGTATGTTTTATTCAATTTCACAAGCACCAATGTACTAAAAGATAAACTATCAACTGAATTTCATATTTTACTGTAATTAGACTAAAAAAAATCACTCGATCTGCTGGTTTGAAAGTTCTAATTTTCCAAACCAAATGATCTTTTATACAAGCTGCCAGGCAAGTGAAGCTGTGTGTCAGAAATAGAGAATCAATGGGCATAGGAACTGATCTGCTGTTCGTTTTTGGTCGTTAGGGTTGTATCATAGCTCAGCGACAGCTTCTCGGTTGTGTTCACATTACACAGGATGAAGGTGGAAGATTAAAAATGCATTGGAGCTGCGCACTGAACTGGAAGAACGCCTCTAAAACTCATTATTGTGTATAAATGAATAAAGGAGTTTTGCCCTTGTCTCTAACACCTGAACACACAGCACTTTCACCGCTGCCACCTCTGTTGCCAAGCTGAAGTGGCATCGCTGGCAGGTAAGGGCAATGAATAAAAGATCACATCTACGTGTTCTGCTGATTTCCATTTCCGATTACGCTCGTGCACAGTGAACCACGTTATTGCTGAACAGAATGGATTAGAGAACAAGCTGCTGTGACTTTCTACAGATGTCACTTAAATCCAGAAGAGCAAACAGATGAAATGGGTCGACTGCTGAATTGTAGCTGATTAGTGCTTGTTCTTAGTTATTTAACATCTGCTGTTTCACCTGCTAAGAGCTGCTTATCCTGGACTATTTGACTTTATGCAAATTTGCAGCTTGAAAGAGTGCCATTCTGGAATCTATAAGGTGCCCACATAAGTGCCCACGGACCTGTTCCAAAAACTCCCCAATGAGCAGCAGCTAAAACTACATTTTATCCTGTTTTTTTCTTTAATCACATTTGCATTTATTTAATTTGAAAATGACAATCTAAAAAAACATTAACAACATGTTTATTATACATGAAATTTAGAAAAGTTTAGGTAAATAGTTCTATTCTAGTTCAACGGTCAGTATTTGTATAGACGAGGATCTGAATGTGATTTCTTTTCCCAAAAACAGGGCAGAAAATAAAAAACGAATAATTTTCACAGTGAATGATAGGAATTATATTCTGTGAAAGAAACCTGTGTGTATATCATCATAAACGCTGCCTTAACATAGATAAGTGTCATTAATCATTATTAATAATATATAACTAAAGGTAAACTGAGCAAATGTGTTATTTAAGAAGTGTGTATGAAACTGGTCGCCCTTCGTACGGGTCAGTACCCGTGATGGTGACCACAGGCCTAAAGAACTGCAATTTCTACTACTATAGATATTATAATATTTAACATTTACCAATTTAACTGGAGTAGTTTAATAATATCTAATAATGCAGAAAGCAAAAACTGTCCACCTGTCACATTACATTTAGTCCTCGTGCCTAAAGTCAGAAAAAACCTTTCTTTTGGTGAAAACAGGGGGAAATGTGGTGAAGCGGCTGTAGGTGGTGTTATTCTGGACGGGGGATTAGAGGGTGTTATGCTGCGAGTGACCAGCAGAGGAGGTGAATGGAGGGAAACCACAACCAGAAGTGTAACAACTGTGCTTAGACATAATTCAGCGTTGATTCAGTAACTGAGATGAAAACAAAGTCAGTGGTTTGCTGTGAAATGGCGTAGATCAGGCGTCCCAACCTTTTTGAATGGGTGGGGACGGTACCTTGCTCAAGGGTTCTTCAGTGGTGCTCAAGTGGGACTTGAACCTGTGACCTTCGGATCTCAGGGGCAAAGTCCTAACCATATATATACACACACAATTATATTATTATATGTATCATGTTTCAAATGCTTTTTATATTGTCATTTTCAAATCTATTTAAATGCAAATGTAATTAAAGAAAAATATAACAATATTAAATGTAATTTTAGATGCTGCATGTGGCCCTTGAGGGCACCCTGGTTGGTGCCCCCTGGCATAGAGAAATTGAGTAGAAGGTGGTGGAAGCCAGAAGTCCATCCATTATCCAAACCGCTTAATCAATTTCGGCTCACGGGGAAACTGGAGCCGAACCCAGCAGACTACGGGCCTGGACGGGAGACCACTTTCCAAAATAATAAGTCTTCTGATATATTATATTTAATGTTTCTGTTAAAATAACTATATTTTACACTATATTTGCACTTTTATTATTTCTCCTCACTTTATGTAAAAAATGTATTACAATTAATCTGCCCAGACTTTTGCTGAGACAGACAGAAGTTAAAGAGGAAACTCATCAGGAATTCACACCTTCCATAAAAATAAAGTGCTAAATGAGTGAGACACACGCTGCTGGGCGGTGGCATTATATAACCCGTCCTGGAAGCAGCCTGGCAGAGTCTGCACTTCATTAGGCCGATGGCTCCAGCACATTGGAGACGCCGCTCTTGTTTTGATTAGAGGGAAACTCGTAAATAGAGCGCGGCCCGTAAGCGATTTCCTTGTTACATCAAAGTCACGCGGAAGTTGTAAGTGCTGCCACACTGACCACTTATGAAGGCACCACCTTTATAGGGCAACAACTCTAAGCGCAGGCCTGAGTGCGGCGGGAAAGAATTAAGAGTAATAAACCGCAAGCGTTCGACTTCCTCAAGAGACTGTTTGAAGTGCTAAGTGCTCGACTAATAGTGTTGAATAATGTACAACACCACACTGAGGCAAAGCCACTGTCAACATAGAGTTACAGCCCAGAGCACATCAGCCAATCAGAACCCTCAACACTACCACACTGGAATAGGTTTTATTATATAGATATATTTTATTTAACCTCTGACTCATCAATGACAAAATTACTGCAGTTCAGCCAAAAATAGCATGGAGGATACAACAATGCTGAACTACAACCAAGAACCGTGTCTTCTGATTTATGATATTTAATGTTTCTGTTAAAGTTCTGCATATTTACCACAATTGAAAACCTCATGTCAAAACCATCACCACCACTGTGAACAAAACAGATTTTCATTTAAGTAGTTTTAAACGATTGTGGAAATTTGTGTCAAAAATGTATGACTGTGACGAATTTGTGTCAAAAATGTATGAATGTGACGAAATTGTGTCAAAAATGTACAAAAATGAAGAATTTGTGTAAAAAAATGTATGATTGGGATGAATTTGTGACAAAAATGTATGAATGTGACGAATTTGTGTCAAAAATGTACAAAAATGAAAAATTTGTGTAAAAAATGTATGATTGGGATGAATTTGTGTCAAAAATGTATGAATGTGACGAATGTGTCAAAAATGTACAAAAGTGACGAATTTGTGTAAAAAATGTACAAAAATTACGAATTTGTGTAAAAAATATACAGAACCCTCAACACTATACGACACCACTATGTTGAGATATATTTTATTTAAGCTCTGACTCATCAATGACACAATGACTGCAGTTCACCTACAACAGCATGGAGGATGCAACAATGCTGAACTACAACCAAGAACCATCTCTCATAATGTGTCTTCAGATTTATGATATTTAATGTTTCTGTTAAAGTAACTGCATATTTTCCACAATTGAAAACCTCATGTCAAAACCATCACCACCACTGTGAACAAAACAGATTTAGCAATCTTCTCTAAAACTGAGCATTTCACTTACTTACTGTAAAATAAAGCCAATTTAGCCAAGGCACTGATAAAAAAGACAAAAATAAAAACCAAAGGATTCTCAAAATGACTGCAGTTCACCTGCTATAGCATGGAGGAGACCAACAATGCTGAACTACAACCTAGAACCATCTCTCATAATGTGTCTTCAGATTTATTATATTTAATGTTTCTGTTAAAGTAACTATATATTTTCCGCTAGTTTTGACATGAGGTTTTCAATTAAAAATAATAATGTCCTTGTCCCTTCAAAATTCTGGTTCCTATCACCACCACTGTGAACAAAACAGATTTGGCAATCTTCTCTAAAACTGAGCATTTTATGTTAAAAATAGAGTCAGTTTAGCCAAGGCAGGGTTCAATAAAACCCAAAACCAAAGTCTACTCAACAATGGTGAACTACAACCAAGAACCATCTCTCTCACATATAAAATTACAAAACAAATTACTATGTTGTCATAAACAACCAGTAATCGTTTTATTCTTAAACATTTGTTATACATATTATTTGTAATGACATTATTACTATGTGACCCCTTTCAAAGGAATCGCAGGAAAGATATGCATATGGAAATTGATACAAAATAGAACTTCCACATTTCATTAGCAAAAACATTTGGCTTTCCACATGAGCGATGGGACGACAAATAGAAGTCTGGAGGGAAAATAAGTTAACATTCTGCTATTTAACAAACCAAAAAGGCCTGATTGTACACCCGCTCGCACCCATTTTGTTAAAATTGCATAGTTTCTATTTCTACTTTTACACAGCACTTTCATTTGGTCCAAAATTTTAAATAAAAAAACAGTATGTGTGCTCTCTTTTTGAGAAACAGACTTTACACATCAACAGAACATGTAATTACAAATCAAGTTGTTCAAAAAAGAGGCATTCTTCTTCTGCATGGGTTTTATGTCGAGGTACGAAAGAAAATCAGATCATCTGTGAGTAAAACGAGATCGATTCCAAGTTTTTTAACCAACTGACCTACAGCAACTCTTATTGCCATTGAGTTTCTTTTAAACATTGTGTCAAGATTTTGTACAAGATATGATTAGATTTTAAAATATATTACAATAGGGTGAATAAAAGATCACATAAACAAGCATACACACACAGATACATCCATCCACAAAGTAATATCATAATTCATCTCTGCATCAGTGGTTTATAAAAAGAATATGAGGAATATCCATATCAGGCACTTGCGCGTTAATTTATTTTGGCTGCATCCGAACAGGTAAACACTTTCCAAACACACGGGTCCAGTCCACCTCACGCGAGGTGATACATGCCATAGGTCAGCGGCGTCCCGTACAGCCCGACAGGTGGGACAGGTAGCAAAGACCTCTGGTAGGGATATGACTGTCCGTAGAGCGTCACAGCCGAATGGAACTGTGTCCCGAGAGGGAGAGGAAGGGGGAAGCCGGGGTGCAGCGCTGGTTTGGCAGCCAGCTTCAGTTTCTCCAGCTCAGCCTCCTGTAGCCGCTTGGCCTTGGCCCGTCTGTTCTGAAACCAGATCTTGACCTGCGTCTCTGTGAGTGTGAGGGAGCTGGAGAATTCTGCTCGCTCCGCGATGGACAGGTACTGCTTCTGCCTGAACTTTCGCTCCAAAGCCAGAAGCTGTGAGGTGGTGAAGGGGGTGCGGGGCTTGCGGTTGGTCTTGTGCTTGCGGAGGGCGCAGGGCGGACTCACCTGGCCTTTAGACAACATGATAGAAATGTCATTTTATTTTAAATTCCTTGTGAACAGTTAATGTAGCCTCTAACATCTGGAGTTTCTATCTTACATATTAAAAACACTCGTCTTTAAAACATTTACTTACAAAAACACACACTGGAAATATTGCTCAAGACAGACTTTCAGCTTGAAATTTGGTGAAAAGGACCTACTTTCCATTTAAGTTGTTTTAAACAATTGTGGAAATGTACAAAAGTGACGTATTTGTGTCAAAAATGTATGCATGTGACGAATTTATGTAAAAAAAAATGTACAAAAGTGAAGAATTTGTGTAAAAAATATACAAAAGTGACGAATTTGTGTCAAAAATGTACAAAAGTGACGAATTTGTGTCAAAAATGTATTAATGTGACGAATTTGTGTCAAAAATGTATGAATGTGACGAATTCGTGTCAAAAATGTATGAATGTGACGAATTTTAATGCCTCAACACACAACTAGCATTAGCTACACTAACATTTGCCTGTTTCATATCTACTCAGTATTTTTGTTGTCGAAGACACAACACGGAGATTTTACTCAGGCCACAAAGTTATTCACTAGTCATTTACTGTGTAACTACACTGAAAGGGAAAGAGCAGGTCACTGTAAAGCACTTACGCGCCGGAGAGAAGCCGGAGTTCAGCGCCCAAGCCGCGCAGTCCTCCGGCTCTGGGGACTCCGCCTTCACCGGCGAACTCTGAATAAAGTGCTTTCGACTTTCCTCTGGACTGCAAGTATCCTCGCTTCGGTACGACGTGAGCTGCGCTTTGGTGAGAGTCGCCCACGGCGCTTCGGCGGGACTCTGGCGGCCCTGCGTGGCGGTTCTGACGCTGGCCATTAGCGACTCCACGCTGAAAGGATGACTACTCACTGGAAGTTTGCGCTCCTCCATCGTCCTGCTGCGGGCCCAACCCGTCCGTCCGTCCTCTTCAGCTCCGCCGCTCTGCCTTTCAAAACTCCCGATGATGGACGGCCCCTCTTTAACTACAGCAGACCGGTTCTCCGCCTTCAAAGTCAGTCTGACTCTTAGCGCAAATTACAGGTAGCCTCCGACCCTCCACTGCCCTCGAGCATCTAGCTGTCACGCCAAACTCTCGGCCAATAAGAATGCGCCTAAATTTGCCGCCACACTCGCGTTCCAGCGGCTCGTGCACCGCTCTCTCTCTTCTGATTGGTTCGCGAACGTTAAGGGAAAACAGAAAACATACTGGACCTTGTTGCTTCGTGTTCCTACTCATATTAAGTCTCAAAAACATACGATTTAAAGAATAAAACCTCGTTATATTTGATTAAAGTTTTTAATCCCTCATTTAACATTTCACTCAAAGAAGTCAAATAAAAGTCCCGGGTTTCTGTCACCACCGCTGTGAGCACTTCTGGCTAGAATCATGTTTAACAGCCCGTGTGTTGTGTTCACATACTGCAATCTCTGCGCTAACAATATTATGTTCACTCAATGCCCCTAGAGATCTCCACCTTTTTGGAGACTGTAGCTCCAACCCCACCTGATCCATCTAATTATTGCCCTCACAAGTCCCTGATTAGCCAAATGAGGTGTGTTGGAGGTGAAACCTACAGGAAGGTAGACTTAGTATCATCAGTCTCTATGAGTGGCAGGGACATCTGAATCCCTTGGATGAGTGAGGAAACGTCTTCAAGGTATATGACCATTTTAGCCATCTTGACTTGCTATTACGGACAGATTGATTTTGTAATGTGTAATGTGCCTGACACGAGTTGATGGTTTTCCTGCTTAAACCTATACCTGATTGAAATAATCTGTTATTTGCTATATTCAGTAGGTGTGCCTGAGCTGGGAAATTACCACACCAAGCTAGTTTCCAATCCTCCAGGTCCACAGATGAACAGATTAAGGCCTACTAACAGTTAACACTGTCATTTCAGTGGAATTTGCTTCTTTTTCCACATTTTGTGATTTTATGTTGTAGTCATGAAATCAAATTAAAAATAATCCTGCATCTTGTTCAAATTTGCAGATGTTTCATACACAGATGTAAATTATTTTTCATTTATCATTTCATTTTATACTATTTTTATCCACGTTGACAAGGTCCTTATTGTGACTGAAAACAGGAGGTCTTATGGAGTGTTCCAGGTCTACAGTAGTTATGCTACCTTCACATATTATGGGAATTATGGTAAATATCAGTGACTGACGTAAAAATTGCACATGAATTCCCCCTCACGTTGTAATTTCCACTGGAGAACTAGGAGATCATTTTGATACACGAGCTGCCAACATGAAATGAACTTTGACCTTTCAAGATGGCGGAGAGCAACGAAAGAATCATGAATGGTAAGCATTGCATTCTATTAAATCTTTTCCTGCAGCTGTTAGCAGATAATTTGTAGCCTATTAATGTTGAGGCACAATTTTAACAAAATTTGGGTTTACACTTAGTGTCATTTTTTAAAAATACTGTTATTGTTTGGTTTTACCTACCTAGCGCAGATGCTAGCAGTTGTGTCAGTTGAGGATTAGCTTCCCAGTATGTGCGGTTGTAGGCGTTAGGATGAATTAGGAAAAATCTAAAACTATTTTACTCACGTAACACGTCAGGATGAACTCCTGCTCCACCATGTTTAACTTCACTACCACAACAACACTTGAATTTCCAATTTACAAATGGAAAGCATCATCTTTCCCATAACACAGACAGCATTAGTACCAAAAGTAATACAAGGAAGCGCTAATGGTGAACTGGCGACAGGGTCACGGGCACCTAAGGCTCATTGGTGCATGTGGGGAGTAAAGGATAGCCAAAGAGGAGCTTCTGATGCACAAAATCTTAATGCTGACTCTGATAGAAAGGGGTCAGAACAGTGCACCACAGCAGAATGAGGGGGAGACACTCAATATTAGGCAGGTAGTGTTAATGTTATGACTGATGTAATTTGGCCAAGATGTAAAAATGGCTAAATTTGCCAGTGTTTAATAACTAACATCTTAATATCATATATCTTCTAATAACAGCCCGTCTCTTATTTACGCCCGTTTCCAATAAATGCCGGGTCTGAATGTCCCAACTTTCACGGGCACACGCCTCCGAGCTTTCACGTTCTACCTCCGTGTTTGAACCGAATTTATTCCCTAAAAAGGTATGAAACGGCTTAAAACAAACCTCTGAAGACAGAAATTAGTAATTACGCACGTTACACTCATATAACTGTCACAAAATCTGAGGGTTATTAACTGACATTAAGCAGCTCTGTTTAAACTTTCTGTTTAAAATTTTTTGCAATAGCAACAGCAGCCAATCACAGACAAGTATCACCACCGAACAGACAGAGGGATGATTTTAGTCGTGATATTTTATCTTCTGTCTAAATAAATGAGAAGAAGCTGCAGGACATTTTGTGGCGTAAATGTCATCACCATTCCGTCTGTGAGGAGAATAATAGTCCGTCTCCAACAAACACCTATTAAACATCTATTAAAAAATAAATCATTGGAAGATTTGCAACATTTCATCCTGATTTGTAGAAATAAACAAGCAGAAAAGAGACTGTATTATAAGCCGTAAACACATCTCCTATTACATTTATGATACTTCTGAGGCTTTACTCTTAGTGGTAGCTGTTAGCCAGCTAGCTAAGGTGATTGACTAAACTAGTCCATCATCAACTGCTGCTCTTTGCACTGATTTTGCTGCTCACGTGTACCACTACGCTGTAATGAGTATATATTTACCTCATATATATTTATGTGTACTTTTGTATCGAGTATGCAAGTTAGCCAGCTTAGCCTGCTAACAGCTATTAGCGCCTTGGCTAACTTTAGCTGCGCACATCATCCATACCATACCAAATGATTTGATTTCTAAAGCACATTTTAAAACAAGCAGTCAACAAAAAACAAGAAAGTGCATTAATTCCCACAACCACCAACATATACATTGGGAATTACCAGTAAGGAGGAATTCTTTTGAAGCTGGACAACTGTGATTCACCACCATGGCCTCTTCTCTGCTCCAAACACAGCTGTTAAAGCTAATCCGTAGGTTGTAGTAGGCACATTAGAGCAGGAAAACACTAAATGTGGGCTACAGGACCAGGGTTGCCTAAGCAGAAGCAGTGCTTGAGGGTGTTTATTAAAATTAAGCGGATCTCTATGATTAAATGTAGGCTTCTCTCCTAACCTGTGAACTCTTGTGCCGTCACAATAGGCAGTAAATGTAATTAAGACACTTAAGAGAGACTAATTACTTATGGCCCCGTGCCAGAATGAGGAATAGTTTGTAACCATGACGCTTAGCGTAGCTGGATAATCACCCTTGAGAAGAAAAATAAAATCTCCCTTCTTCTCTTTGTAATGAATAGTTAGAAAGGGCAATCAGCTGCCTGTTGGACGAGTCTGTGTGTGTTTGCGTGAGTGTGCCTGTGTGTGTGTGTGCGAGCCAAAGCTGCAGGGTGAGATTCTATGAGGCTGCCGTTCCCAAGGGCCCCGGCGTTTATTAAGCAGGGTGATTTCACAGACAATCTGAGGTTTGCGAAGGCGCCAGTGAGCGGGGAGATGAAAGGAGCCTCTCCTCAGGGGAGAAACTGTGGCAGTTTGGCGGCTCCACTCAGGAGGAGTCGCCTCCCCACATGCACGCACACACACACACACACACACACACACCCGTCACGCCCCTTGCCCTCAGGCACCTCGTTGAGCACAATCGAGCTTCTTCTGCAGATTCACGGAGAGAGAGCCTGCAGAACTGGAGATATGAGGCATTTACAGTTGAGGGGCATGAGAGCTGACAGAAGACATATGAGAAATGCAAGAGAGACAGCCAGGGAAAGAGTGAGATTACTGTAAGAGATACAGCAAGGGAAAGAGTGAGATGACTAAGAGAGACAGCAAGGGAAAGAGTGAGATTACTGTAAGAGAGACAGCAAGGGAAAGAGAGACAGCAAGGGAAAGAGTGAGATTACTGTAAGAGAGACAGCCAGGGAAAGAGTGAGATTACTGTAAGAGAGACAGCAAGGGAAAGAGTGAGATGACTAAGAGAGACAGCAAGGGAAAGAGTGAGATTACTGTAGGAGAGACCGCAAGGAAAAGAGTGAGATTACTGCAAGAGAGACAGCAAGGGAAAGAGTGAGATTACTGCAAGACAGGCAGCAAGGGAAAGAGTGAGATTACTGTAAGAGAGACCACAAGGGAAAGAGTGAGATTACTGTAAGAGAGACCGCAAGGGAAAGAGTGAGATTACTGTAAGAGAGACCGCAAGGGAAAGAGTGAGATTACTGTAAGAGAGACAGCAAGGGAAAGAGAGACCGCAAGGGAAAGAGTGAGATTACTGTAAGAGAGACAGCAAGGGAAAGAGAGACAGCAAGGGAAAGAGTGAGATTACTGTAAGAGAGACCACAAGGGAAAGAGTGAGATTGCTGTAAGAGAGACCGCAAGGGAAAGAGTGAGATTACTGTAGAGAGACAGCGAGAGAAAGAGTGAGATGACTGTAAGAGAGACCGCAAGGGA
>JBBIGC010000024.1:2676271-2687751 GCA_037576955.1 Lepidarchus adonis
GTGGTTATTTTGGGATTTTTGCGACATCGCAGAGCTAGCATCAAGTATATTTCCCGTTCGTCCATCTTGGCTACTGTATGGTGTAACCACGCCCCTTTGCTATAGCAACTGTAAACAGGCGAATCAGATATGGGTCACAATTTAAAACACGTTTAAACAGAAGGTCAAAAAAATCAGATATAGGCAGCGAATCGGAACTGAGCATCAAGACCTGCAGTGTAAACGAGGCCAAAAATGACATTTCTCAGAACTGCATCGATGTTCATTTTAGTTTTTTTACAGAGTTCAAATGATCCTCTCCATTCTGTGTCTGTTTTGAGGCAAGGTTGGGAATTTATAAATATTTGCATTAGCACATGTTCCCAATCTATGCAAATAAACCTGAATTTTTCAGTTGAAGCAAACAGGATCTACTGAGACTGACTTTAGCCCCTGCACCAAGCCACTAAGGTTAAGGCTAAAGCACACTGCTTCCTAGGCACAAACACACGGCTAATCTCGCTGCCTGTTTCAACATACAGCTCGCTGGACCCGTCCTTTCCCTCTGCTTGTACAGGGTTAAGCCACCAAGCGCAATAAAGTAATAGAAACCATCTACGCACCATTTATGGGCAAAGGGCTGTCTCCTCCTGGATGGGTGAATCCAAGGCGACCTTTGGAAGAGGAGGGTATAAATCATTTAGTGCACTGCTGAAAAGGCGTATAGAACATCTGTGAACATCTGGGCACATGGTTTGTGGTAGTACGCTGTGCAGAACATCACATTTGATTTATGGTGTCCCAAAACATTTATTTCAATAGCCATCAAAAACACCTAATCAATTAAATGAATATTTTTATTGGAAATCTTTTTAAGCACAAATAATTATGTAATAAAATTAATTTTCACTAAATAAAATGATTGAAGTGATACATTTGTAGCCATTTCGGTAGTTTCCTTTTCTTTCATTTTTTATCAAAACCCAATTTATAGCTGAATACAGAAATGCTATTAGCGCCAATCAATACAGTAGGTCAATTCACTACCAGTCTACTCAGTCAAGAACATAAAAATCTGTAATTTTCCATTGAAAATTATACAAAATGTCATTTGATTGCTGCTTTTCCAGAGCAAGAATGTGAATATAGAGTCGAGAGTCACCAACTGTACTAATATGACCGAGCTCTATCCATCATAGGTTCTCAAATCCAAGTGAAACTATGAGCAAACATGGCTGGAGTGACACCATATGAACTGTTCCAACTGTTAAGGTGCACCATTGAAAACCAAAATCTTTTCCAGTTTGGCACTAGGAACCGTCGAGGAACCAGGCCTGCAGGAACGCTGGAACCAGAACAATGTTTTGTTGCCTCAGAGAGAACAGAAGCTCTCTCCTGGTGAGGACAATGCTGGAAGTCTTTCAAAGCCCTTTAACCCAGGGTTTCTGTCTAGTCCCTTTACTTTAGCACTAACATTCCAACCTCACGTGTGTGGGTGTGAAGCACTCAACACTAAAATGTCAGGTGTTCACGTCTGCACCATATGCTGGCCAGGTTTGTAGGTAAACTCTTATTTTAGTGAGAGAATTGCATTTTATTGGAGCTTAACTCTCTCATAAGTTTCACGGTTGGTCCCATAACTGAGAGTGGAGGCCACATGAACGTGGTCACCAGAGTTGCTGAGCAGAAGATATATAACGCAAGGCAAGATTTTTTTCTCTGCAATATCAGAATTGAAAGACAATAAACTGTGTACAATAGTTCACAGAAACTTGAGCAAAATATCAGATCATTGCATCAGATCGAGTGCTTCAGTAGAACAGGGAGGAGCTGAAAACTTAATTTGGTTGACAATACTTTGCAGAAGAACCTAGTAACAGTGCAAACAAGCTTTCACGATAAACCAAAAAATTACACACACTGAGGCAAATTCTCACTAATGCTCCCATATTCCTCATCAACTGTGGCACAACATAAACCCTGCATTACACTGTTAAAAGAAAATGACACAGAAAACAATAAAACATTTCTGCATAACTCAATGATGATATTACTATGACTTTCAGAGTTAATGAAAATGTGAGCTTTGCAAAGCTGAGATTCAAGTCAAAAGTGTTCACTCCACTCATGATAGGAAACAATAGATCCCTTCATAGCAAAATAATCCCCCAAAAGAAAGCAATTTTTTCATGCATCCCGCTAATTTGAAATTATCTACATGTACAAACTCAGAACACACACTCTAGACATTAAATAAGTGTATTTTTATGCTGGAGACATGGAGAACTTCAGAAACGAGCTCCTGGCTATGTTCTAATACAACACGTCAGCATGGTGCTTCATCTCTCTCCAAGTGATGGCACAGTCAAAATTGAGAGAGCTTGCAGATGCTTGTTCACTCGCATGAGGAAAACCCCTGGGTGTGTGACATTAGACAGTCTGATGTCAAAGAAAAGTCCAAAGCCGGAAAAATATGGCCAAGGTGCGAGGGTCTGCTGTTTCTGGACACTTTGGAACATAAGCTGGAGCGACACTTGTATTTACTTACAGTCATGTGAAAAAATGAGGATACATCACTAAATATTCAGGAGTTTTTTTAAGAACACACATACTGATGTCTAATCTTGCTATTATTTATCTCTGGAACAGAACGTGATTTAATTGCAGGCAAACGGCAAAAAATCTGAACTAACTTTACATTTTTATGCTAGTACACTATCCCATCTTTGGAGGAAATGCGTGCAGTGTAGCCATCTTCCAGTCTCTGAGGAAAGTCTGCCCGACTCCTCAATGCAGAATTTTTTAAAGCTGTGAGATGTTTGAGGAGTTTCTTTAAATGTACAGCCTGTTTCAAGTCACCCCACAGCATCTCAGCCACTCCGGGACTCGGAGTTTCAGAGTTACTGTAGTATGTTTTGGGTCATTGTTAAGTTACAGGGTCCATTTCCTTTTAAGATTTAATGTTCTTACAGCTGGTATGTTCCTTAAGCACCCATGACACTTCCACCACCATGCTTCACAGCTGGTCTCATGTTCCTTACGCACCCTGATACACGACAGAATTCATGGTGGATTCTGTGATGGTGAGCTGGACAGGTAAAGTATCCCCAAACCATGACACTTCCACCACCATGCTTCACATCTGGTATGAGGCTCCTTTCCTGGAATGCTGCATTTGGTTTAAGCCAGACAGGTCTTTTGTTCTGGTGTCTAACTCATCTGTCCCAAAAGCATTATTACAGAAGTGTTGGTCTTTGTCTATATTCTCTCTGGCAAACTTCAGTCTGGCCTTGATGTTCATCTTGGAGAGCAAATGTTTCCTCCTTCCTCCCAGGCAAGTTGAAGTTGTGAAGTGTCTTTCTGATTGTAGAGTCATGCACTTTAAGATCAACATTAGCAAGAGCCTACAGATCCCTTGATGACATTTTAGGGTTTTTGGAGGCTATTTTATCATCGGGGTGAAATTGGCTCTCGGGTAAAATTGCTTGGACGTCCGTTGGCAGTTGTTTCGGACGTCTTCCACTTGCAGACCATTTTCCCCAACAGTAGAATGGCTGACTGCAAATTCTTCAGAGATCTTTTTAAATACCTTACCAGACTTATAAATGGCTCCAATCTTCCTTCTGAAGGCATCAGACAGCTCTTTTAATCTCACCATGTTCTCTCATTTCAACAGTCAGTAGCACCCCAAAATGAAAGTCTGAGGTTTAAACAGGGCAAACCTCCTTTAAAATGCTGACTAACAATGTTCTAATCATTTGCATCTGATGTGTTACACCTGTGTGTGATTTGAGGCATTTTAATTGGGAATAAAGATGCAGATATTCTAAGTTATTTCTCGCCAGAAATTGCATTTTTGTAGAATTACATTTTACAGAAAATGTTGAAAAATCTTCTCCTCCATAAATACAAGAAATGTTACAAAAACACACAGGCTCAAATAGGGTGTCCAAGTTTTTAACAGGACTGTATATAATGTAGAGTCTTCACAAGTCAAAAATAGGTTTTAGAATAACTAAAAGTAGACCAAATACCCGCCACCATCATGTATATCTTCAAAAGGTAGATGTGGCATTAAATTGCCAAAAAAAAGTATTTGGCAGCCACCAATTCTGTCCCACTTAAAAAGATGAGAGTCTGTAATGTTCATAATAGGTTCACTTCAACTGTGAGAGAGAATGTAGAAAATCCAGAAAATCACATTTATACGTAATAACACATTTATACCAAAGTGTTCCATTTTAATCTCATCTGACCATGACATCCAGATGGTCTCTGGCAAACTTTAGACGGGGGGATCTTTCGAGTGCTGCAAGATTTTAATCCATGACAAAGTGTTACTTATTTTCTGCACCATTATACAAATAAATTCTATAGAAATCATGTGATTTCCTAGAATTTTTTTTATATTCCCTTGCTGCCAAATACATTTGCCCTACAGTAAGTTGCAGAAAGCAGAGAAAAGGGAACATGAAACATGTTGAGTAATAAAAAAAAACAGCATTCATGGAAATGAAGATGGTACATTGCACAACCTCACACAAAACAGAAGCTCTTTCTACTTCATAATTTAAAAAATGGCAGATTTGAATACTATCCAAGGACTGGCACAAATCTTATGCAGACAAGCACCACAATCATGTTAAAGGTTTTTGAGCTGTTCATAGGATATTACATTTGAGCGAACTCTTGACTCTTATCGTACCTTTCAGGGTGTCCTGCTCAGCTCGCATGATGTCAATGAGCGAGTTCTCCAGGGAGTGCATGTTGAAGCCATCAAATGATCGAGTGCGCTCCTGTGCAGAAGGGAAAAGAGGGGAAGATGAGCATTAGAGGGCCTGAATAAAACTATGACAACATCTCATATCCTGCAGCTCACTGGGAATATTGCTTTCATCTGCAATTGATTTCAAGCTGCTGGGCTATTGTTTGTTAAAACTGATCAGACTATTTGTTCACATTTGCAAACAGTGAACAAGCGCAAGTTACATTTATTCTCTTAAATTCTGCACTCACATGTAAAACTCACAAATAAAATCATGACAAAGGCTTGGAAAGGTAGCGGAATTCCATTAATAATAAAAGCTGGTCCAATGTGGCTGATTAACTTACCGAAAATTAATAATTGTTCTGCTACCTTATTTGTAAACACAATAAAGGATTAAATTACCTAATAAATCATTTGAAAGAACAAAAAGAAATGACCCAGACTGTGCAACAATATAAATATTTAATAGATCCAAAAGAAAAAGAGCAATATCATTCAAGAACACAGCCAACAATTAAACCAAATGTAGAAATATCAGTTCTGCTTTAGTATAAATTCCCCAGTGAAAGAAATTATCTCGCAACTGTTTAGTCGTCACATGATTTTACACAAAACGTGTGATGACTCAAAGATAACTGCGCTTGACTGATCATTGTTCTGCGCTATTTTGTCTGACCCCCATACATCCCCAGCAAAAAAGAGCAACTACATTCAATAAGGGAACCACAGGAACCCTCAACAACGTATATATGCTATACATTGTAAACACGAACAATGAATATTGCAGTTATCACAATTTGAGGCTACATTCTATTACCTTAAATTTCAGGACTATACTGAACATACATAGACTTAAGCAATTAGTCTGTTCCCATTAATTTCAACAGCAAAATACAAGTAATAACTACAGTCAATGCAAAAAAAAAAGCAGTAAAAATGAATGAATAAATACATTTGATGTTTTGGGAGCTGGTTAGAACATCACAGGTTTGGTGATTCACCCTCAATGGCTTCTTGGATATTTAATCTTAATTTTACCAACATTCAAGATTCAAGTAAAACTAAGCAATTAAAACAAGAAAAGACTTTTGAAAATCTTCTGTAAAATGTAATTCTGCAAAAATCTGATTTCTGGTGAGGAATAAATTAGGACACTCCCACCTTTATTCCCAATTAAAATGGCTCAAATCACACACAGGTGTAGCACATCGAGTGCACACGATTAGAACGTCGTTCCTCAGCGTTTTGAAGGAGGTCTGCCCTAATTAATCTTCAGACATTTAGTTGAGTGTGTTCCTGACTGTTGAGGTGAGAATGAACAACATGATTAGATCAAAGAAGCTGTCTGAGGCCTTCAAAAAAGATGTAGCAGCTCATGAGGCCGGTAAGAGATTTTAAAAAGATCTCCAATCAGCCATTCCCACTGTCTGGAAAATAATCTACAAGAAAAAGAACATCATGGAATCGACAGCAGTCTCTCGCTACTGTTAATGTCACTACAATCAGAAAGAGACTGCACATTAACATGCAAGGAGGAAACGTTTGCTCTTCAAACAAACATCAAGGTCAGACTGAAGTTTTCCAGAGAGAACATAGACAAAGACCAGGACTTCTGGAATAATGTTCTTTGCACAGATGAGTTTAAAGTTGTATCGTTTGGACACTAGAATAGAGGACAGGAAAAACAAGGTGTAAACCAGAAAAAGAACATCATACCAAGTGTGAAGTGTCATGAAGCTCACAATCACAGAATCCAAAATTAATTCTACCATGTATCATTGGGAGCTTGAAGAACGTGAGACTAGAACTGGGTGATATGTAAAAAAGGTTAAAGATTCATTTTCACTCCCAAGTGAGGTGCAAAGGTATGATAAGGTTCATTCTGGTGCAAATTATTTATTTTTTGTCAGAATAATTTTATATAACTGTAAACCAGCCAAATAAAATAGGTATAACATAATAAACCTTCTTTGGTCAGTTCTAAATAAAACGTAAATATAATAAATAATAATGCAACATAAAAAAACATGTATAAAGTATTTTTGGTCTAAATCTTTCAGGTTCTGCAGGAGAAAACACTACGTGTGTTGTTCAGATTTCAGTCTTGCTCAGTGAAGTGGACAGTGAGGTTCATATATGATCATTTCTATCTGGAGCAACGTAAAATGCTTTACTGTAATAGTGTTAATAAACACAGTGCTGGTCAATAAAACATCTGCAGCATCATTACATGCATGAGTTACAACAGCATCAAAATTCGAGTTGCATCACACCCTGACGTGACGTGAGGAACCCTGTAAGCCCTAAACACTAGTACTGTAAATAGCTGATCTATCTTTTATTATTTCTAGTGTACCACATTTCCCTAAAATGTGCTGAAAGCCCAAAATACTAAGCTAAGCAAGTTGTATCAAACTTGTACTGGCAACTATTTCTTAAAAGATACAGAAAGAAAAGTTGATCCACATGTTCATGTTTAATATTTTTCTGAGCTGTAACTACAGTTAAACCGCATTCGCTCGCCCCCGTCATCCTGGCAAACCCATCTCTCACAATGAAAGGCTGTAAGACATATTTCCTTTTGTTATTTAACCCGTTATGATAGCTCGCCAACCCCGCCTCTCCACAAATTTAGGGTTTGGACCAATCGGGCCGAGCTGACGAGGCTGTATAACACACACTGCAGCTGCACTGGTACCTGGGATGGAGAGAGTATTTTTTGGGGGGAAAGCAGCTGGGTGCTCCCTCCACCAGCAAAGTGGATCACCAGAAAGAGTTAATGCCGTCATTGGCTCCTGCCCCAAATTGTGTTATGAGCGAGAAAGAAAAAAACAACATTCATGTTTTTAGATCTTCTTTGACATGCCAGTGTTTTCAGATTCAGAGTTTTATTGTCAATACAACAGTAGACACAGTACAGTGTATTGAAATGCCGTTTCACACAACCCCCACCCTGGTGCATTTGTAAATAAATATAAAACAATATGTACAAATGTACAAAAAGGTACAGATAATACTCAAAAAACTCAAAAATACTATACATTTATCTTAAAAAGAGAAAGCGATAAAGAAATCTATTGTTTTCTTTTTTCTCATTGGTGTAAATGTAACAGAAGCGTCATTAGTGGTTAAAGTAGCTTAAATATTAGCTCGTGCGCTGCTGCGTCTGGCTCCTTTTTGCTCTTTCAGACAAATGATTGGTTCAGCGCAGGACTATTTTCATCGTCATTGGCTTTTTGTGTTGGCTGTCTAAACAACGTTATATAGACTGTGTCTTATATTGAATCGAGAAAGGTTATAAATCATCGCAATAAACATCATTATCGATGTATTGCCCAGCCCTAAGTAAGACTGTAAGAACATTAAAGCTGAAACGGAACTGGACCCTGCAGAACAGGACAATGACCCAAAACCGCCTGGTAAATCCACCAAGGACGGTCTGAAAATAAAGAAACAGAGAGTCCTGGCGTGGCTGAGATGCTGTGGGGTGACCTGAAACATGCAAGAACCTCCTCAAACATCTCACAGCTTAAAGAATTCTGCATCCTCACACCAATGTCAGAGACTGGAAGATGGCTACAAGAAGCGTCTCACTGTGGTTATTTTAGATAAAGGATGAAACAGGGTGAAAGGGTGAAAGGGTGTTCACGAGTGGGGGTAGAATGGAGCGGGAGATCGTCAGGCGGATCGGTGCAGCATCTGCAGTGATGAGGGCCCTGTCCATCTTGGTGAAAAAGGAGCCGAGCCAAAAAGCAAAGCTCTCGATTTACCAGTCGATCTACGTTCCTTCCCTCACCTCTGGTCATGAGCTGTGGGTAGTGACCGAAAGAACGAGATCGCAGTACAAGCGGCCGAAATGAGTTTCCTCCATAGTGTGTCTGGGCCTCCTGGACGCCTTCCAGGTGAGGTGTTCCAGGCATGTCCCCCCCCGGAAAGAGACCCCGAGGGAGAGTTTTTCTTGCCTCCGTCACCTTCGGCTCATTGGGGCTCGAACCCGGATTCTATAATCTCTGTAAAGCTGCTTTGTGACAACGTCAGTTATAAAAACACTGTATAAATAAAATGGACTTGACTTGAACACTGTAGAAATCTTGCCACTCTCATTATTTTGGCTAAAATCGAGGTTTAAACGAGGATTAGCACTCAAGCTAATGGCTGATTGAGCTCAAACCAAATATTTGAGGGTTGCTACTAGAGACGGCAAAAAATGCATTTTCTGTTTCGGATGAAAAACTTAAAATAAAAACTAAACAGGATTTGTGATGACACAATGTCTTGTTCTCTGAATTAATTTTATCTGTATTGATCGTAGTATTAGTGTTCTGGAGACAAAATAAACCCACAAATAGAAATTTCTCAGGTGCTTTTGCACAGTATTGTTTGTTAAGTTTGATGATCTACCTTAAAAAATAATGTAAATAATTAAACTTTGTACAAATCTTTACCCTTTGACAAGTACAAGAAAATATATATAAAAAATGTGTAATCTTTTGTTTTTTAGAAAAGCATCAGCGATATTTTGAACCTGGTCATTCCGTTTGATCATGCATCTAAAATGCATTACAGTGGCACTGATATCTGAGAGCATTTGGCATTGGAAAAAGCGAGGACTCTTATTATGGAGCACCAAGCAGTGAAACAGGTGCTCTTCCAGATTGGTTGCTAAGGCACTAAACATGAATCACTCTGCTAAACCCCCTGAAGTAAAAGCAATACTAAACAGACAAAATTAAGAATAGCAATGTCATGATCTGATCCAGGTGGTACTGAGTATTTGCTATATTAAGTCTGATCTATTTCTGATTGCTGTTTTTTTTACTTTTTGCGTCGTCACTGTTTTAAAGGTGCCATAAACAAGTGTGTGTGTGTGTGTGTTTGTGAGTGTGTGTGCATATGTTAACTAAAGCTTGATTACAGTGGAAAGCTAAAGCTAAGCTAAGCTGCAAATGAGGTCATCTACTCTCTCACTTTGCAAGAAAAAATTTTCTAAGGAAAAATAATGGAATTTACACTGATGCTATTCATTTGTTGCCTCAGCTAACACTACTAGCCTATTTTTCATCATATTTCTCTGTTCAAAAGCAACTTCCAAAAAGACAATTAGCAGATACCAAAAGTTAAAAACAAAGATGCTAAAAGTTTTATTCCAGTAATTGTGTGTGAGTTCAACAACAAATTTCTGCTTGATGTTTATCTGCAGTGTTAATATTCTGTGTGGTACAGTTCCACAGCTTTGTGCTTGTCCAGCGTAACATGGCCCACGGGTATTAGGACTGTATCAGAGAAAACTGCTAATCTCTTTTTCCCCTCCACTGAATAGAAGTTTTAATACTATGCAAAAGTTTTTCAGACAATGTTGATGACCCTTTTGGGAACAAAGACATTTTCCATACAGTTGGTTCATATTAATTAATATTAAACTTCTACAAATGCACATAACTGGAAAGTAAAATGGAAACCTGGATCTTCCCTGAAAAGTTTGATTTAGTTCACGTTTCCTTAGCAGAATGTGAACTGTATTTCCCCCAATGACAGGACGTCCCACATTATAGGCCCCATTCTATAAGCCGCAGAAAATGCTCATTTATGTTTTAAAAATCGAAGATAAGACCGACCTGAAGTAAAAGCATCTAATTTGACCCCGGAGACATTTGTAGCTCTACACCTGTGACATTATACCATAGTTACACTGATCAAATATTGGATTATACCACAATGCAGGAACTACGCTGCAGAATTTAAGCTCCATCGTCTGTAATATCCAATATGAACGTGTGTCAAACATCAGTGAAAGAAAAGCAGCACAGGTCGAAATTGACATTTACGGATCAGAGTTGGCGAGGTAAGCTTAACCTTTGCGTGTCAGAGTTGCAAATTTTATACTGAAGCAACAAAAGGTTTTTTTTCTTCTTCTCACCAGAATATAAACCAGATTGTGAGTTTATACTTAGTAAAGCTGATCATATGCTGCATTTAGATTAGATCAACTGCAGTGTCTGCGTATTTTGGTGCTTCAAAAACACTGACGGCTAAGCTAACTGCTAACTGATGCTAGTTCTGGCAGTGTTGTGTGTGTGTGCTTATGTTAACTAAAGCTTGATTAAAGTGGAAAGCTAAAGCTAAGCTACTACAACTTGGGCTGGTGGATGATTCTGCAAATGAGGTCATCATCTCTCTCGCTTTGCAAGAATGAAACAAAATAAGTAACATAAGTGTCTGCGTATTTTGGTGCATCAAAAACCCTGACGGCTAGGCGAACTGCTAACTGATGCTAGTTCTGGCAACTTGTTTGTTTTCGGTTTCCAGTGGTGTGTTGTCGGGGGAGCAACGCATTATGGACGGTGTAGAGTGGAGCAGAGAAAAGGTGTGTAGTGCAGAAAACAGGTTGAAAATGTGGTTTAGAGTTAGTGAGAGAGCACAGAGCAGCGCACGTTGGAGCAGTTTGCAAATGGGAACAAAAATTGTGCTCTGTATTGAGAGAAAACAGAAAAAAATTAATAAAGTCAAGAGCCCCAAAACGGAACTCTGCCTCTGAGTGAGTCTCTGCACGGTTTCAGAAATGTTCGCTTTCGAAGTTGGGGAGTTATCCTGAGTGACGCTGCCATGAGGCCGAGCTAGCAGTGCACAGGAAAGGTAACATAAGTGTTTTATACTGACCCGTCACTGATCTGTCTTTACTTTACATGTTCCGTGTTTTATACGACCCGTCACTGATCCGTCTTTACTTTACATG
>JBBIGC010000024.1:2700740-2714110 GCA_037576955.1 Lepidarchus adonis
CACACACACACACACACACACACACACACACACACACACACACACTGCACTATTAACCCCCATCTCACCCACCAATCTACATGAACTCATATTCAACACTAACAGTGAATAAAACAATAACAGCAAAAACTGTGGAAAACAGCGCAAATCCCCTTATTTCTCCCCATCTCTGCAAACACACACTTTCACACACTCACCTCCTGGCACGTGCGTAGTACCGTAAAACATTTAGTATTCAACTGCATTCTACTACCGTATATAACAATAAATTCATGCTTAATTTTTTAAGCACCAGTGACTTAACCACAGATTTTCATAACTCAACATAAGTCAAAGAGTCACTGGATTTGATGTCTGCATACATATTTCTAAAGTGATTTTTTAAAATTCTCATCTGCGAAATGTATGTAGTATATTTATTGACCTTTGCTTGCGATGAGCTCTGCTAGAGCGTCAGTCAATATGATATTGCAGATAGATCATCAGTCTGTCGCAGAAGTGAATCCAATATGGCTTTAATGTTTTCTTAATATGACACGGAGCCGACGAGGGAATCACACCTTCACCATCCCCATGGTTTCACTGTGGATCAATGCCCTAAAATCCATGTGAAGACATTTAGCGAATTCTTTGATCATCATTAATTCTCTCCTCCAGAGAACCTCTCTAATATTGATGGCTTTTTGCTTACATCACTCATTTAGCATTGTTGGGAGAAAGAAAAGAGCCTCTTTTCCTCCTCCTGTTGCCATGAAAACAGACCTTTTTGTAGCACTACCTCTGTGGGGAATGCTTATGTCACTTATTGATTCCCAGTGTGTGTGTGAAATAGTTTTTTCCATAAGAACCATCAATTCTCGTGTTTTCTGGCTTGGGCTGATATTCTGGATCCACTATAGGACCTGGATTGATGCACAAGAATCATCATTACCTTCACACAATGCAATATGTCACTGGAGCCTTTTTTCCTGTTCTCCTCCTGCCTCCATCTTTCTCTTTGTAATACAGAGGCTTTTGCTGGAGACAGATGGCGTGATGTAGCATATCAGAGCTGCAATCTGCAGCCGCATCAAACATTTACACACTTCCACCCCTCCCCTCCTTTTTGCAGAACACACACGCATACGGATTGCGCTTGGAGTGTAAGGCCTGTCGTTGCACGTAAAGAATCCTGCTCCAGAAAACGATGAATGGGAGTATTGGAGTGGAGTGGAATGGGCCTCCTGCACAGTGTAAGTCATAAACCTCCTTTCAACAAACCTCCCACCACACACTCAAGACCACGTACCTGAAAAACTGCTTGTGCACATAGAAACACTAAGAACATTGCCTCTTTACTCTTAACGCATCCCAATTCCATTACCAGTAACAGCCTATGGATCTCCATGGATCCTCCCCTCCCCCACGCACATTTTCATCTGCCCTTCATTGGGAAGTATGGCACATTGACCCACCCACCCTCTTTTTTGGACCGTCGCCTTGGATAGGTCATTGAAAGGCCACTCTCCTTTGAACATATCAAACTGATTATTTTAAGGATCTAAATGGACCATCAGACTGACCACAATCTATTTTATGTCCAGAAAGATTCAGTAACAGGTACTGATGCATGAAATCTCATTTCACTTCAATTAACTTGCAATTTCCTATGCAGAACATTACACAACGTGAGGAGCTATCGTTAAGCTAGAGGCAAAGTATCTCCAGAATATTCTTGTTTATAGAAGTAAAGATACAGCAACATTAAGACCACTGACAAGGGAATGGATTATGTCATAAGAAACGTTAGGAGATATTTGGCAGTGAGTGAACAGCCAGTTCCAATTTGTGTTGGAAGCAGGAAAACTGGAAAAGTCTTGAGTATCTGAGCGACTTTGTTAATTGTGATGTGTAGATGTTCTCCAGGGTTTGAGGGGGGGTTAGTATCTACCAAAAGTGGTGGTCCCATTGGCAGGTCCCACAAAAAAGCTACTGAATTGCTGAAGAAGACAATGGAAGAGGTGAAAGGAAGCAGATATCACATTGCTATGGACGTGCATGATTGTCCATTCTGACTCTTGTCCATTGTAAAAAACAAAAAGTGTTTAAAATTAAAACCCATACACATCATAACAGGGATTATAGATCAATTGGTAAAGGTGGATGAATACCCACAGAGGGAAAAGAGGGCATCAGGAATGGCTTTAGGAAAAGCTGACAGATGCTACGTAATGCTCTCTCCAAACCTTTGGTTCTAAAATTGATATGGATGTTAATTTGACATTTATCTAAACATTGCTGCAGACCTGGAAACTGCGTTCTCTTATGGCAGTGGCTTCTTTCAGTAAGATAATCCACATTGCTACAGTGAAATCATTTTGCATGAATTGTATGAGGAGCATGACAGAGTTGAATGTGTTGGCCTGCAAACTCTGCAGATATTAATTTTTATTATTTTTTAAAAAATTTATTTTATTATCCCTTATAGTCCCACAAGTGGGAAATTTATTCTCTGCATTTAACCCATCACACATGCACACGTGGAGCAGTGGGCTGCCATCAACAGAGGTGCCCGGGCAGCAGTGAGGGGGACGGTACCTTGCTCAAGGTTCCTCAGTGGTGCCCGGGCTGGGACTTGAACCTGCAACCTTCTCATCCCAGGGGCAATGTCCTAATCACTAGGACTGACAAGGCTTGCAAAAACAGGGATCCAGCAAAGTCTGATCACACATACACATGGTTCAAACAAACGAGGTGTCTGAGGACCTCGGAAAATGAGACGGTGGAAAAGGAAAGGAGATCTCTAAAGAGTTTGAACGTCGCCAGACAAATGAAGGATCATCCTTACACCCAGAAGTGGTTGACCATCGAAGATTTCTTCAACTCCTAGGTGTGTAATAGTCCACGAGGTTAGAAAGGAACCCTGGTTAAAAGTTTATCTCAAAAAAGGTTCCTCCTGGGGCATAGGCCGAAAAACAAGAGATCTCCAGGGGTCTTGGTCCTGGGCTTTCTGCTCGAGCTGTCTCCAGGTGTATCCCATCCTCCTGGTGTCGACCTCAAGGTCTCGGCGCCACGTGTGTCTGGGTCGTCCTCTGTTCCTCTTGCCTTGGGGATTCCAGGTCATCACTTGTTTGGAAATGCTGGAGAAATGTATGACCGATCCATCTCCAGCATCGTCTCAGGATCTCATCTTCTGCAGGTAGCTGGTTGGTTCTCTGGTTCTCAAGTATGGATGAAGTTCAAAAATGGCTAAATTGAGTAGCATTAAATTTGGAGAAATAAAACCACTGGTTTTGACCTGTTTTGCTGCATATGGTTCTGGACAACTTGTTATCATTGATGGAACAATGAGCCACGTTTTTCAAATTTCAATTCTTCTGACCACAGACCAGTTTTCCACTTTGTCTTAGTCCATTTTAAATGAGCAGATTTCATATTTGTCTAATGATGCACCATATATGTGCAGGTTAATGGTTCAGGGCTGTTTAACAAATCTAGATTAAATATCAGCTGTATTCATTTGTTTCATTGTGGAGATGTGTTTGATTTTAGAGCAGTTTCGAGTGTTTTCCTCTGGACTGACCTTCTCCTCTGCTGAGGTCTTCTGTCCTTGTGTTCAGCGTTATGTGAATCTAAATCTGCTGCAGGGAGGGTGAGTATCACTGTAAAAAGCAGCATTATGCTCAGTATTATTAAAAAGGCAGCCTCATCTGGCAAGTGTTTTTATTATTATTAACAGTTATTGTCTATGGCCTTTCATCTAATATCAAAAGTTCAAATTCTCAGTGTTTGTAGTTTGTCATTTGCATCGTCTACAATAAAATTTAGAAAATGTATGGACTACAAAATGCAAAATTTTCCTTGTTTCCTCCATATACTTTCCCTTGTACTCAAGCACAATATATTATATTATATTATTTTATATTATATTATATTATATTATATTATATTATATTATATTATACAGTATATAAACTATAAGGCTAAAACATCTGCAATTTAGAAGATTTTATTCAGTGCTATTCTACTTTTATTTATCTAGGCTAACTAGGCTAAGCTAGCCATTGTTTTCATGCTCTTTAATTCTTTAGGGAAACCAACATGGCAAATTTGTTTCAGATATAATTTAAATTAAATTAATTCATTTTGTTTTGTAGTTATGCTAACACAACGTCCTTGAGAATCTCAAGGACACTGAACTTTTACATTTTACACAAGTAAAATTATTAAAATTTGAATGTTTTGCACACGCTTGTGGCCCACGGAGCTCGAGGCAACTTGGTTTATACTCCAGGTGCATGACTTCTTCTTTAAAGCACATTACATACAGCAAATGTATTTCCACTAATCAAAGCGTCCACATGGATCAGCTGCATTTGGCTCCTGAAAATAGAGAAAAATATAGGTGCCCTCCTGCACCTATATGTGGGCACTACCCACATTTCACAGCTACAATGTATTTGACTTTAAATGAAAAGCCGTGTTGACATAAAGTAATAAAATGGTGACATCCTCCTCGTATGTAAGCGAACACCATTCACTGGTCAAACAATGCGGTTCAGGACATGATTACGACCATGTACTTCAGTACTTTGTGTTTTAGAGAATCACTCCCACTGACATTGCAAAGCTGAAAGGACAGGAGACATGTGAGCTGCTAGGATCTATTTCTATGACAAAAGGCTTATGTTACCAAGGGTGACCACCTTTTTTTTCCACACGCAGCCCCTTTAGTGTCAAACGTTTGCCCTGCAAATGCACCGTAATCAAATTCCTGATGGATGGTAATTAGCTCGGCTTCTACGCTCTGAGCAGAAGCGACAGGCACCAGGCCAGTTTAACTAGAGTAACAAATAAAGTCCCCACACTGTTCTCGTACACACCACCAATGCTGCAGACACTTTACACAAAGGAAAAGCAACATATTCAGTGGGTTAGGTGAGGAGGTAGCTCAGTTTCAGAAGTTGAAGAGTCAGATTAGATGCCAATGTCCATGTGTCTGTGTCTAGGTCATTTAGCTAAAAAAATCCCAATTTCTGCATATTATAGTTGATTTAAATGCGTGGCGTTGTGCACAGAGCCTGCTGCCAAGTATGTAGTCGACTCTGAAGTGCTCTATTCAAAGACCTGACTAAGTCCAGCCACCTGTTCAAGCTTCATATCATACAGGCAGTGTAGATGAGCTTCAAAGGCGTCTGTTTGACTCTGGAATAATGAGGGTGTGGAAAAGAAGCTTTTAGAAATGGTTCTGATACACAAACCTTTTCAATTCAATTCAATTCAATTCAGTTTTATTTATGTAGCGCTTATAAACAACAGAAGTCGTCACAAAGCAGCTTTACAAGCTCCGGGTTCGAGCCCCTAATGAGCCAAGGCGACGGAGGCGAGAAACACTCCCTGAAACTGAGGAAGAACCTTGGGAGGAACCAAAGCTCAGTAGGGGAACCTCCTCCTCAGGTCGACACCGGGTAATAGATAATGAACAGTCAGATGATGAGTTGTGATAATTGTTTATGAGGTGTAGGTATCAGATGAACATGTGGTGATGGTCAGTGATGGTCAGTGGAGGTCAGATAGATCACGATGAAGATGGATGGACCACAGTCAACAGCATGGGCTGGAAGCTTCAGTGATGGAGAAGCACTGCAGTCTATACTTTTCCCCATATACCGTATATTTCCCCATATACATATAACAACGTGTATCATAACCCACAGGGTGACGTAGTGTGAGCGATGGAAACGGTCATTTTATTTAGGGCAGTAACAAACGCAAAAGAACATTCAAGCGAAGAAGCTGCAGGACATTTTGGGCCGTGAATACGTCACCGTTCCGTCTGTGAGGAGAATAACAGCCCGTCTCCAACAAACACCGTCTCCATTAAACTGGATCATTTTTAAAATAAAAAGAATAAATATACTGTATTCTTGTTTCAAACTTCCTTCTTGTAAACCCCATAAAAGCAAATGTTTTCTCCTATGAAATTACAGAGATATGATGTTTGCTACAACAAAAAAGATGTAATGTAACGATACATGGAGAATAGAATTTGAATGTTTTTGGGTTCATTCGCTTTCAGGAATGACCCGTTATTGTGTTCCAGTTCCTCCTCTGCCCTGGTCTATTCTCCAAAGGGTCTAAAGGCACAAAGGTCAGCACAAAAAACCAAGGAACAGACTTGTAGCTCGTGCTAGCAATGCTAGCATGCAGCAAATCAGCCAAATTTCACTTCAGGGGAAGGAAGAAATCAAAATTGCGAAAATTTCACAAGGTTTCACTGAAATTAGAAAGCAGGAGAGATAGTGGTGATGTTAAAGGCTTGTTGCAAATAGTGAGGAGCAGGACTTTTATTTTTTCATGGAGCACTGCTGTTTCATCATCGTAAAATCTGGCAGAAGACGGTTCATTCTGCAACACAGGAACTCTGGAGGGAGAAAGTAATATATTCATTAAATCTGAAATCGTTAATTTTACAGTTCAATTCTGGAATGTCGATTTGCTCTGAATGGGGGAGGGGGTGGCTGGTGTGAATAGGGGGGGGGGTGGGGGGGGGTCCTACCACACACCACAGGGACCTGCCCCAGATACACTCCTGTGAAAAATTAAAGACTACCCATGTACAACAAGCAAGCATTTCACTTTCTTTGATGTAATACCTACAGATGAAGGTGTTATTCTCCAAATAACACATACACGTCATGTTTTGTAGTCATTTTAACAATTTCATGAATAAAGAATCACATGGTCCAGAGGAAACTTCTGTAGAATTCTGTGCAATAGTAAACTTTTCCATAAGTAATAATCATCAAAGCTGTTTCAGAATTTTATTATCATTTAAAATATAATTTCTTATTATATCGTTATATATAATCTTTTTATTGTTGAAGACGATACCTACAACCTAGACACGGGTTCTTATGCAGCACCAACCTTCACAATAAAAGCATTCAGCGGAGCTCTAGCCCCTGACTACGGCGAGGCCGTCTCAACCCTGGTTCTCAGCAGCACTGTGGCCGAGAAACTGCACCGTCATCCTCAACAACGGGGCTATTTAGTTTGAGCTGGACTCTGCTGGTGTAATGTGTCAAGCTCAGGGCTAAACTGCTCTTCCAGGAGGATGTGTGGGCTCAGACAGCATTGGCCGACAGCCTAAAAATCCACTTTATAAACTCTTTTGGCTGAAAGAAGTGATGAGCTTGGCAGAGCAAGGTCATCTGTGAAGGTCAGCTGCTTTGTAAAAGCGGGGGTGCAGGTGTTGAGGATGCATATCACAAGCCATTTCAGGGCCTCAGAAAAACCCAGTAAAAAGCACAACCCCGTCTCACTGCATCAATGCCCAGCACGTCACATCTCCGTCCTTTCTCGCAGCGTATCAACAATGCATTAGGAGCCCAGCGGGCGGCTGAGAAAGCAGTAATTACCATGACATCCATGGTGGAACGCCATGTGTGGCGAGGGTGTATTTATGGGCATGGCCTCAGCGTGAGTCATCATTGTAACCGGCTTTGCCGATGAGGTCCTTCACAGCGAGGTCATGCCAGTACGAGTGTGGTCTGCCACTGCCACCATCTCTGCCTTGTTCTCCATGGCAACTGGAGCACCAGCGAGGCAGCCAGTGTGCAGTAGATTCTGAGGGTAATGGGGATGAACAGAGAGGTGGAGAAAGGAGGGAAAATTACACATCTGTCTATGACAGAGGCCCAGTGCAAGGTCAAGAGGCAAGAGGGGCAATGCCCTGTTAGTTGTGCCATTTCATTTACTGTGACCGATATGATTTGTGTTTCAAATGTATAATATATACATATACATATAGCAGCCACTAGCTGTTGTAGGTCAAGTGTGATGTAACTCCAGGACCCTGTGTATTTTTTAAAAAAAGAAATATATATATATATATGGTTACATCACACTTGACCTACAATGGATAGTGGCTGCCTTTCCAGCTCCTTACATAAAAAAAATACAGTCTTTGCGCTCCAAGTTGTTGTGGGTGTGTTTCATTTGGAGCAATGCATTGTGGTCTATGTAGTGTCTGATGCGGGAAAATTGGTGGGTAATACAGGTAGAAAACAGATGGAAAGAGTTGCTTTCTGACAGAGTGGTGAGGTTGGCAGCACATACAGTACTAGAATGTAGGTAATACAGCGAGAGAGAGACAGGTGTTAGCTATAAACATGCTATGCTGCTCTTCCATGTTGTTGTGGGATTTGCCTTGTTTCATGGGGAGCAATACATTGTGGACTATGTAGTGTCTGGTGCAGGGAAATAGGAGGGTAACACAGGTGGAAAATAGGAGGATAACACAGGTGGAAAAGAGGTGGGTAATACGGGCATAAAAGAGGTGGAGAGAGTTGCTTTCTGAGAGTAGCGGCAAGAGGCAGTTGACACCACGGTAGTAGAATGCAGCTGAACACATAGTAAATACTTTACGAGGATACAACGAGAGAGACCAGTGGCGGAAAAGTGGTGGGTAATATGGGCAGAAAATAGGTGGGTAATATGGGCAGAAAAGAGGTGGAAAATACAGGCCAAAAATAGGTGGGTAATACAGGCAGAAAATAGGTGGATAATCTAGGCAGAAAATAAGTGGGTAATATGGGCAGAAAAGAGGTGGGTTATACAGGCAGAAAATAGGTGGGTAATATAGATGGGTAATACGGGCAGAAAAGAGGTGGAAAGTGTTGCTAGTAGTGACGAGAGGCAGTTGACAGCACATATACGGTAGTAGAAAGCAGCTGAACACATAGTAAATACTTTACGAGAATATGACGGAAGAGACCGGCGTTAGCTACATGCTTTAATTTGGGCATAAAAACGCCCTCTGTCCACTGTACCACAGCAGCGAGAGTGTGTGCAGTGAGGCACTCGTGCCCACATTGTGACATGGTCTCTAAAGGAACGGAGTCCTTCCCGAGCCACACTGCGTACATGCTTTTCCTTTGCGAATGACGTGAGCTACCTGACCTGGAACCGCAATGGTGACACCCTGCTTTCTGGTTTCCACCCACAACAGGATATTCTCCTCACTGCCATCTGATTGGTTGGAACATGGAGAAGCTGGGATGAAGTCAAGTTTTTGTCAAAACTGGGAAACTGAGGAGCTGTATAATGGAAATGAATAATCAAAAGTTTGTGTAGACATTAAGTCTGAAATTAAGCAGTTAGCATTCTCTCACCAGTCCCTTCCACTAGCCCTACTTGATGAATGGTGATTTGTGACAAATTCTGGAGTATCTATGAAATATAAATGGTTTATTAATTTTAAAACATTACCTCAGGTTTTGCCATCACTGCTGCTGCCTGTATGTGAACATTGACATGAAACTCCATGTTGCACAGTGAGTTAAAGAGAAAAAACTTTTTTAACACGTCCGCTACAGTCTTACCAGGCCGACCCTAAACAATGGAAAATGAAAGCAGACTGCAACCAGGCTATTAAAATTCTTACTAGCGTTGTGCAGCTTGGGAATGATTCAGCTCCTTATGCCAGTGGAAAAGCCTCATTATTTATCCTTCCAAGTTCACGTTTCCTTATAGGTTGCAGTGAATACATATTAACAAAAAAGTTATTGGATGTTAGGTATTTGTTTTTATTATGCTGCTACGTGCTAGCAAGGCTTGCCCCCAAAACAAAGATTGCCAGGAAAAATGCATTGTCCTCAGGCTCCACCATCACCCCTTTAGATGTTAAGAGCAGCTTATCCAAACTCACACTGAGGAGTAGATACTCAGAGAGAGGAGCCAGCATTTATAACCTCCTGGAAAAAGCACACATGACTTATGATTGACACAGAAAATAAGCAGAAGGACAGCTTAAAAAACGTAACATAAGAACTCACTGACGTTTATGAGAAGAAAGCTAAAACCTTCAGTTTTGATTGGCAGTTAGCAGTAGCATGAGCTAGCAGCTAAAGCTAAGTTAGCCAAAACAGCAGTTTTGATTGACATTAGCTAGCTAAGTACACAAGCTAACACGGAAGAGACTTTTTAGTCAAAACATTTTTATTTGTTGACATTTCAAAGACAGAGGCAAGCATTTGTTGAAATTATCTCATGTAAGGATGTACAGCCCAAATATGGCAATGACCAAATAAGTTCTTTGGAAAATGGCTTCACCAGTTTGACTGACAGGTGGCTGACGCAGGCACAGAAACGTGACGGCTCGTCAATAGTCAAAACATTGTAAAAGTTTTCTCGTAAAAGCCCAGACTAGACTAATCTTCGTGAGTGGTCAGGTAATAACACTGGGTCAGTGTCGAAGAGAAGTTCACCCAACCCGCAGACTTTTCTGAGAAGATGTCAATCTGAACAGCAGGATTGAATACGATAACTTCTGAGAAATAGGGAGTAAAGATTCTTCTATTTTTAATATCAAATGCTCTTCCGCCTAATTATTTGTGTGGAAAATCATTATTTAGATAAAAGATTAGTTATGTCAAGACTACACACAACTTAAAGGTTTTTATTAACCCGTTACCCTCTCAGACTCATTGTGAAAAAAATTTAACTTAAAAAAAACAAAAAGTCTCAGTCCGTAGCATCTAAGTGTGTTAGAGACATCAGCTTTGTCTGGATTCTGGATGAAAGTCATGGCAGAAAACCCAGACATCGCCACAACAGCACTGAAAACATATTTTGAAAGGAAAGTTTGCGCGTTACCATAGCAACCAGAGCACGTTAGGGGGCAAAGAGGAGGACGTTATTGTCGCATTTCAGGAGGAAGCTGCTAATAAAGCTAATAATTACACCGTTTTTGTGTTGGTCGTATCATTTTATTTTGTTATATTTATCTGCGACACCTTATAGGCCGGTCCGTGAAAATATTGTCCGTGGTGCAAAAAAGGTTGGGGACCACTGCTGTAAAGGAATTACTGTATATGATTATAAAGATGTTGTCCTATAATCACCTTAGCACTTGTATTGCTGACACATGGTCAGTTTGCTGACAAAAATATCCACTATACCACTGCTTATCTCTTAAACTGCATTTGAGGAAAATACATGGATTTAGCAGATTTCCTAGCTAAACAAATGTTGACTTTTGGTCAATATTGTCTGACAGAAGCCTAAAAATAAATGATAGCTTCATGGTAACATTACTGTTTTCTGTTTGGTTGATTTCATGTTGACATCTTACATCATGTGTCCCAATTTAAATTTAAAGGGATATTGCCAGGACTATAAAACTGAGATTAATGCAGTTTCACTGCCTCTAGCTATCACTGGAGGTTCCATAACCATTCCACGTGGCCAGGAGTCAAGCAGCATTAGCATTTTATTTGCTGTCTAGTATCATTTTGATTACATATGTGTTAAATTGATGACTAAATATGTACATATCGACAGCTATTCATTGAGTAAATACAGCTGATCCCCTTCATTAATGTCTTTTATGTAGAATTATAATAAAAGTAATAGCTTAACACTCACAACAACATAGTGGCTACCATTTAGCATGATTTAACTAGCATGGCTACTGTTAAAGTTATCATAAGACTATATCTTTATAATCATATAATTCCTATACTGTTTATACTCTGGGGCATTCCGATCCATATTGATTATTTCACTTTTCTTTGCAGCAGGATTGATTTTTAAGTTGTATGTAGTCTTGACATAACTAATCTTTTATTTAAATAATGATTTTCCACACAAAGAAGAGCATTTGATATTAAATACAGAAGAATCTTTACTTATTATTTGTCAGAAGTTACATTAAACGGGTGAAACGAGTCCTCGTCCAGTCCCGCCATTTTAGACCGAAGTTTTCTCTGTGGGTTGGGTGAGCATCATCATGACCAAGTGTCATTACCATCACAACTCACCCAACTGGTCTGAGCTTTTATGAAAAAACCTCTACAATGTTTTGACTAGTGACAGCACATCAGGTTCTCTATGCATGTCAGCCACCTGTCAGTCAAACCGATGAAGTCATCTCCCAAAGAACCCATCAGGTCATTTCCATATTTGGGCTGTACATCCTCTCATGATATCACTCCAACAGATAAAAAGTCCCTTAGAGTCCATGTTAGCTTGTGTACTTAGCTTGCTAATGTCAATCTAAGCTGCTGCTTTGGTTAACTTAGCTTTAGATGCTAGCTCATGCTACTGCTAGCTGCCAATCAAAAGTCATGTGTGCTTTTTACAGGAGTTTATAAATGCTGGCTCCTCTCTTCTCAGAGTGTCTTCTTCTCAGTGTGAGTTTGGATTGGAAAAGCTGCTCTTAACATCTGAAGGGGTGTCGGGCAATCTATGTTTTTGGGGTGAGGGGAGGTCCTTTCCCCCAGCACTACTTAGTATTTTTGACTGAACCGTTCTTTGAGTCATGTTTTAACACATTATAGATCTGTTTGAATTTCAACATCTCTGATCAGCATTATAGAGCCACACCCACCCGCACAAGTCCTTCCCAGAAGATTATCTTTGTTTAATGCTAAACTACGCATCATCCAGCAAAGACCATTGAGTAATATGAGCATCAAAGTGGAAACAGGACGGAAATAAGGACAGCACTGGTAGCAAATAGTGAGAAGATAAAAAAAGAAGATTGAATGCTTTCATTCGTGACCATGACGAAGCTCATGATGATGATTAATGAGCTCACTAATAATACACAACACCCAAAGGAAGTGTGTCTTTTATTACCACAGTGAAACACGGACACTCTTCCTTCAAGGGGAATTCTACAAACGTTCCAATATCTGCAGAATTAAACTATTAAGGTGTAAATAAAGTTTATTTATTTATGATTTATGTGAAATGTTACATTATAAGGAAACTTATTTAAACGTAAGAATTTTTGCAGTGGTGGTGAAAGGGTCAGAAATGCTTATAAATACATTTACATTCTTTTACAATAGTTTTTAAATCAGGTTTTAGCCTAAGCCTATTAATTATTCAATTTTAGCTCTTATTTTATTTTGACTCTATTCTATCTAATTTGAATATTGTTTCTTTTATGCATATTTATTCATTTTGATCTATTGCTCTTATTTTGTGGTTATTAATTTTATTATTTTGGCCTTTTATATTTTTCATTGACCTTGTAAAGCACATTGAATGACCTTGTGTATGATAATGTGCTGTATAAATAAACTTGCTTTGCCTAAGACTCTGAAACTGTCGCTCATAAACATCTTTTTAACCTCAGCCATCATCCTCTCCTTTCTTTTACATCCCCCCATTTATTCCCTGTTCCCAAACTCAATCCCTTCACAACATATGGAACCAAATTGAAGCTTCTGTAGCACCAACTGTGACAATTTCATTTTTCCAAAAAATATGTTGGATTCCCCTTTAACATTTGACAGCGTTCTCCTCAGAAAAGTGTGTGTGTGTGTGTGTGTGTGTGTGTGTGTGTGTGTGTGTGTGTGTGTGTGTGTGTGTGTGTG
>JBBIGC010000024.1:2733316-2744840 GCA_037576955.1 Lepidarchus adonis
TACTGCGCAAGCATTTAAGGTGGAACCAGAATCGCGAATAAGAAGCTGGCGAATAAGTAGCCAACTTCAGCTTCGTATTTACACAAGAGATTTCTTCTCATATTCGCCAATAAGTCACTTTTATTATTTTTCTTATCATCAAAATTCCTTTCACACTGGAAGTACACACTGTTCCATTTTTTTGATACCACGTCATAATGTTCCTCCACCTGGCAGTTAAGCCTCTGGCCTCAGTCTCCCCATCTTCTCCCCTGTGTTAAATAGCGAAGTGTTTAACAGAAAATAAACTCGGTCTTGGGCCAGGGCTGAGCTCAGGTTTCCTGCACTTGGCTTTGGGACTGCAGCCTGAGTTCTGAAACTGGTGTCTGCTCATGCCAATTACATTATTTTGCCAGTCCCCCACCCACCCCCCACCTGGGGAAACCCGATCCAGCTCTGGTCTGCAGGCGGAGAGGCTGAGAGGCTGTCTGCGGTCACCAGCCTGCTGTCAGGGTGAAGAATTTTCATCCCCTTGGCCTGACTGTCAGACGTGGGACATTAATTAAATTAAAAAGTACTTAATCAAGTTAGAGGATTTTTAAAATGTAAAATCTTTTAAGGAGGAGGCCACAAGATGGCATGGTTTACCCGACCACCATGTTATTTCAGCTCCAGCTTAATGGCAAATGGAATTTAATGAACAAAAGTGGCACAATGTTTAAGGATATTAACACTGCAGCAGTTAAAAGTCGCACTAGCAGTGTTATTCTAAGAATTAGCCTCTGTGAAGGAATTCCACTCTCACATTTCTTCCCCATCGGACAAAAAGCTCGCGAAACGTTGAAACAGCTTCTCTGACGATGAAAACCTGCATTGTGTGAGGATAGGAGGTTACGCAGCACTTCTGGCCTGAGATATGCAGCAGTTAAATCCCCTGCCCTGGGAGAGCTCTGCTAATGTAGTGTGAAATTGTATGTTCAGGGCTTTGGGGGGGGGGGGGGGAAGAGTCTCAGCTGACATTGCATTTGTCTTCTGGACATTTATAAATCACCAGTGTAATTATTGAATGGGGACAGAGGAAAGGGAGGAACAGCTGCCGGTGGCTCTGGAGTTGGACTCGCTCGGCTCAGCCCACAACAATTAAACCCTCATTCCTCCGCAAAAGCCTCCTGCACCTGCTCAGTTTAATCGCTCCCTGATTTTTAGTTTTTCACTTTCACACCCAGTGGTGGAGATTCATTATCGCTGAAATCAGCTGTATTCAGGCCAGATGTGCAAATGCCCCAGTGCATTGTCTGACCAGCTTGGCAAGGTACTTTCCAGTCCAGCTAATTCCAGAATAGAGGTGCCATTGTGTTAAATGGGGCCTTTAATTGCGAACCATAGCGATCACTCATGTCTCCTTAGTGTCTGGAGAGAGGTTTGGTGACTGGTAATGTAACAGTTTCCCATTGTCCTATAAATGACACCAGTTAACCACTGTGTGGGAAGATTTGTAGGGATGCGCCAATCAAATCTGTGACTTTATTGTACTTTCAGTGCGTAGGACCAGAATAAAAGCTTAACCCTGCAAGATGTACAGCAAGTGGGCAAACGTACACAATCAGCGAGGGGTCAAATATTTATTTTCTCTACTGTGGTGCATAATAATGCGAAAATGTTCAATCTCAATCCCTATTGGACAAGGCCGTTGAGCTCTCACAGAGCCCTGCATGAGAAACTTTTATTAATTTATGATGCTGCATAAAGAAAGAAAAGATTCAAGATGTTTATTCATCACATGTCTAGTTATACACACACAACAAGCAGTGAAATGCATCATGGTCCACTCCAGACTGCGCAAGAATAAACTATAATTAAAGATTAATTAGGTTAAATGCTGAACACTGAACTAAAACTTAAAATTTAACTTAAAACTTAAACTTAAAAACTAAAACTTAAACTAGGTTATCACGTGTGTAGAAAAGGTAGAGAGATGAGAAATTAAGCAGATATAACGCAAGCAGTTAGAAAAGAAATGGAAGCAGAGGTGAAACATGGCTCAGTTCTCTGGACCTGAGATCGTCTCAAATAGACTGAACGACAGTGGAACCACGCGCACTCGTCAAATTAGCTTTGTTTTTGAGAAAAGATGTATAAAAATCCTTAAAATAAATTACATTTTTATTGCAGAAGCATACTCTCAAACTGAAAACTGTAGAAAAGTGTAACCTTCAACTTTAGGGGGAAAAAATCCCTGACTTAGAAATAATTATTTTTTATAAAAAACACCTGTTTTACAATTATTGATTATGGATGATTTAGAGAGAGGAAATGGTCAAATATCCGTATTCTCCCATCTTGTGAAACATTATAGGAGAAGATTAGGTGCTGTTTTGTTGATTGTACAAAGTATTAATATCAGGGTGCCAATGATTGTGGAACAGGCGATTTTATGAAAAATAATTCTTTCCTAGTCAGGGATTTTTTTTACTCTCTTGAAATTTACTTGAGTTGAAAGTTAAATTTTTCTACAATTGTCAGTGTGAGAATATGATTCTGCGATAAAAATTGAATTTATTTTACGGCTTTTAACTCCTCTTAAGTTGGGGTGCCAATAATTATGGAGGGCACTGTATACCAATTTACCCTGAACGCTATTATGTTAGCTTATTAGCTTAGCGATTACTGCAGGCGTGTAAGGAAAGTCAAAGGTATGTTTGAACTTGACATAATGATTGAATGGTTTGTGCTTTCGCTGGTGTTGAAAGGTACAAACACAAGAAGCATTTTCCAATAAATTATTAGTTACATTTTGCACGTGATTTTTGACCTGTTTTCTACAAGATCCATTATGTTTACATCCTTCGACCTAATTGATCATACCTGGTAGTGAAGTTCACAGAACATAAACGCTTCTCTCATGGCAGAAAGATGACCTTCAGTGTTAGCTTAGCCATGTTTACTGTGTAGCTGGTGAATGATGAACAATAACTTCTATTGAATTTTACCAAAGTGCTCCCATAATGTTTGGGACAAAGACCCCATTCGTTTACCCCTCTGCTCTTCAGTGGAAAAGAATTAAATAAAACAATTCAGACATGGTTAAAGTGCACCCCCCCCCCCCCCCCACCCCCTCAATTCAGGGTGCCATAATGTTTGGGACAAAGAAATGGTAGGTGTAATAGTAATAATAATAATAAGCTTTAGTTTTTGAAAAATTTTCATACATCAGGATGCAGCTCAGAGTGCTTTACAATATTCATAGTTAATACAATTTGTTATACATATTTAAAGAAAACAGAACAAAATACAAAGTGCAGGAATAAAAAATAAGAAATAACTGAGAACAGAAAGAGCATTTAGAGAACAAATAAATGATAAGACAATGAAACAAGATAAAGATGAGATGGTAAGATTTATGTGTTTTGTAACAAATCTATTAATGGAATAAAGTTTTTAACTGTTTTTTAAAACTATTTACTGTTGATGCTGGTGGATATTAATCCGAATTGTTATCCAGAGTTTTGGGAATAAAAACTAAAAGCTGCTTGTCCAGATCTTCAGTGAAGCAGCGTTTGCTGATCGTAAGATTGGATTTGTGGAGAATTCCAGCAGACAGTCTGTAATGTGTGCAGACAATAAACCATTTACAGCATAAACCATCTTGCTGCAGTGTTCTGAACAATCTGTAGCCTGTTGATGGTGTTGATGGTGTTGGTGGTGTTGGTGGTTGATTATGTTTAATGGTGCTGATGGTGGTTGATAAGATGTTTGATGGTGTTGAAGGTGGTTTATGGTGGTTGATTGTGTTGGTGTTGGTGGTGTTTGATGGTGTACGTGGTGGTTGATTGTGTTTGGTGGTATTGATGGTGTTGATGGTGTTGATTGTGTTGGTGTTGGTGGTATTGGTAGTGTTTGATGGTGTTCATGGTGGTTGATTGTGTTTGATGGTGTTTGATGGTGCTATTTGTTTTGATGGCGTTGATGGTGTTGGTGGTGTTGGTGGTGTTTGATGGTGTTCATGGTGGTTGATTGTGTTTGATGGTGTTTGATGGTGCTATTTGTGTTGATAGTGTTGGTGGTGTTGGTGGTATTGATGGTGTTGGTGGTGTTTGATGGTGTTCATGGTGGTTGATTGTGTTTGATGGTGCTATTTGTGTTGATGGCGTTGGTGGTATTGATGGTGTTGATGGTGTTGATTGTGTTGGTGTTGGTGGTATTGGTAGTGTTTGATGGTGTTCATGGTGGTTGATTGTGTTTGATGGTGTTTGATGGTGCTATTTGTGTTGATGGCGTTGATGGTGTTAGTGGTGTTGGTGGTATTGATGGTGTTGGTGGTGTTTGATGGTGTTCATGGTGGTTGATTGTGTTTGATGGTGCTATTTGTGTTGATGGTGTTGATGGCGTAGGTGGTGTTGATGGTGTTCATGGTGGTTGATTGTGTTTGATGGTGCTATTTGTGTTGATGCCGTTGGTGGTGTTGATGCCGTTGGTGGTGTTGGTGGTGTTGATGGTGTTGGTGGTAAACCATTGAACAGAGCATTACCGTCGTCAGGCTGCAATGCTCTGTTAAATTTTTCATCTAAAAATAAACAGTGGCTGTATACATTATACATTTATATATATATTTATATACATATATTTTACAAATGTTTCAACTCTTCAACCAAAGTTCATCCCCTCAGTGTAGCAGCAATGCATCAGAAACCTGCCGTTCCGAGTAATCCTTGCATAACGCTCTTCAAACCCCCAACACGTTCATGTGCTACATGTTTTTCTTCAGCTGCATTGGTCATAACATAATATAGTGCAAGAGTTCATGGGTACATGTGTTTGCAGGACAGGGGTCGCTCGCTGATCAACAGCGGGGTCAGCCCAGGTTTATGCAGAAAGCTTGTGTAAATGCCTCGGGCGAGTGTGTGGATAGTAGACAGAGATAGAGCAAACATGGGGGAAGGGAGAAAAGAAGAAACGCTTTGACACAGCACCTGGCCGGAGAGTACAGTGGTCTAGAAGTTCTCCTCTTAGCACATGATCGCTCTGGCTCGAGGCCTAAACTTCTGTCACAAGCTTGCGTATGACCCACAAAACTATTTCCCGCAACACGGGAGCCGTCCAAAGACGTAAGACTGGACCAGGGTGACCAGGAGGTTAAGGCAGCGTTTTACTGTGAGGACCTTGGCCACATTCCACCAGTGTCACTTCTGCTGGACTCAGCTACATTCTCCACGAAGCGGGAAGCGGATCAGCGCATGGCGCTCCACACCTCCACCCCCACTGGCAGATATACGAGTGGAAGCACTTCGAGAAATGTTACAAAAACAAGCAGAAATATACGGGAGCCTACAATTCAACATATGTACACGAGTCGTGTCGGTTTGCGCTCCCACAGCTTCACAGATGAAGCAATATTAACATAGAGAAGCTTCTATTCCTTTGATCTTTGCATAAACACGTTCATCTTCTTCTACTCGGAACCCAAGACTTCACTTCCCAGGTTCTGTAATTCAGTTCATCAGTGAAGTGTTTATAGTGGAGGACAGATTTCCTTTAGACCACAACGTCTGGGGTGAAAAATACTCTTAAAGTAGCTGTTAGAGTCGCTTAAATCACACCATTCTAATTATTCATGTGCCCTGAAAACCTAGATGCAGGAAGGTATGGATCATAGCTGAATATCTTTTGTGGAAAAAAAGGAAAAATGAATTAATAAATCATTATTAAACTGTCCAATAAGCAGAGCTTTAACCCCTCGTTCAGTTACTGTTGGGTTTTATTCTATAGCTTCAGCAAGAGCTGCATTGTGAAGAACTTATATTATACTATACTTATAATATAGTAATATTATTTTTCCTTCGAAAGGGAAGTATCAGCAGAGGAGGACAAAGTATCTAACTTTAGTACTTCAGTGAAAGTACAGATTCCACTAGTCAAATGTTTCTCCAATACAATTAAAAAAGTCATACAGTCACATTTTACTGGAGTACTTTTCCAAAAATACTTAAGTATTAAAAGTACAAAAGTAAAATATTTATTGCAGGAGTGTCCACACTTTTTTGCTGGTGAGCTACTTTTAAAATGACCAAGTCAAAAGGATCTACCATCAATAAAAATGCTATAAAAAAAAAAATATATATATATATATATATATACTTTTTATAGCAATTATTTACCTTTATATCTATAGGCTTTTTGTATTTTCTACCTTGTATCTTTAGTACTTTTATATTTATTACCTTTGTATTTTTATTAGTATAAGATGTATGTTTATTTTTTTGTCACTGTCTCTATGTTGCAGTTGCTACATAATCAATTTCCTTAGGGACAATAAAGTTTTTCTGATTCTGATTCTTATTTATTTGTTTATTTTTGGCCATTTCCTTCCTCCAATGACGTCTTAAACTCTTCAGATAAGTTGAATGGCATAGTTCTCTTTTCCTTTCCTACCTATTTTGTAGTCAGTGTTGTACTTTTTAACAAACAGCCCGATTTTGGTAACACGCTTTTTTTAATGATATGCAATCAACCCCACACTTCCTGTACTGTAGTGTATTCTGTGGCTCGCGCTTCACTCGTTTTTATGTTGCGCATGCGTGGTACAGTACAGGGCTCCACCATCAACTCGTTCTGTGAAGTTTCTCTGAAAGTAACGAGAACTTTGACAGAAATGTAGTGAAGTAATAAAGTACGGGTTTATCTTAAAAAAGTCTACTCAAGTGAAGTACAAATACTCAAAAACTGTACTTAAGTACAGTATTCAAGTAAATTGTGCTTCATTACTGTCCACCTCTGAGTATCAGTACTCTTTGTTCTAAAAGGTTCACAACAGTGACCTCAGGTTATTTGTCACATGGTCTGAATCATTCAATGCTATTGGCTTGTCCTGCATCACATGGTACAAAAAAGCATCAAAGTTCTTACAGAAATGATTAAAAAGACCAATAACAAGAGAACTCTCCAACCACCTGGAACCCAAAACCTAGGACTAGCCTGGTGTCCTGAGTGGGGGCCAAGCCCACGACTCATGAAACGTTCTCTCTACCTGAAGTTACCAGTCTCCTGAGGTTCTCGCTCCCTCTCTTGGCCGCCATCTTGGGCCTATTAAACGTGGCCTGACGCAGGAGGCGCAGGCTGTCGACGGTTCACACTGCAGAGTCAGCGTCTGCCACCGGACGAGTTCAACACACTGGAGCTATATTCTCCCAAAAATCAAGCTGTCAACAACAACGTTTACGACTGTTATTCAACTTATCAAGACCTGCGTTCATTCCAGAAAGCGTCAGATGAGACGAGTCTGCAGCAAACGTGCGTCAGTGGCTAATTTGTAGTTGTTGTTAATGACAAAGTCGGTGACACTGGATAGACTGAGAGAAAACGTCTTTCAACAGCAGAAGAAATGATTGACAGGCATCGACTGAGCGTCAATATACAAACTCTAACATATACAAACAGCCACTACACACAGTTGGAAACTCTTCAGCATTTTCTATATTTCAGATTTTCATACATTCTGAAAATAGAAAAATTAAAATAAAAAAAATAAGACATGGCTATTTATTTATTGAAATCAATGATCATAACGCTGACTCTGAATCATTTTCTGATATTTCTGGACCAAATAAACGGTAACTATTGATAGCCCTGCACATCTTTGCCCCTTTATCAGAATCAGAATCGTGTTTATTGGCCGAGTAAGTGAGTGAACACAAACAAGGAATTTGATTCCGGTAGATGGCGTCTCTCAAGCACAGCAGTAAAACAACAACAATGTAAATATACAATGAAAAGAATAATAAATAAATATAATATACAATAGTATACAATCTACTGTCTACAATATGCGTATGTGATATGGATTTATATTTATAAAGTATATATATATAAGTGTATGTAAGTATAGAACATATAACAATAATATGCATATACAATATGTAATTATAAATATAAGTATATGTATGAATCTATACATGTGTATAAATGGACACTCGTCCATACAATATAATAAAATAAATACATGATGATACAATATGTTGGACTCACGAACTTTACTTAAGCCAATGTGAAACGCTTTGCTCTGGGAGTGATCTTTATTAGTGAAGAATATAAAAATGCTTTTTTAAACACAATCTGTAGAACTCATTTAGTAGAGAACTGTTCTGAAATGGTTTTGCAATCTTGTTCAGCGTAATGGGAACCAACCGTCCTCAGAAATCTCCACAAATGTGCTGTGAAGATCTGACGCCCGATTGTCATCATATTCACTGAAAACACATGACTCTTAATCTTCAACAAGGTTCTGTTCCAATATTTAATATCAGATCGTTTTTAAATAAATAAAATGACCAAGTTTAATGTGGGTTCTTTAGATTTAGGAATGTGATGTTCATATCTATAATATTTTTTAAATGTATATCGCCACTGTAACCAGACAGTTCGCTGATCTTTAGATTTTATCATGAATTATTTTTATGATTATTTTTTGATCAGCAGCCTGTTTAAACAGAATAGTTTTTAAATGATTATCTACTATGTAATGCAACGTGTCTCGTAGAAAAGTTGTTCAAATTCATGTCAACATTGTTAGGGAACTTGTTCTGACACACTTTGCCTTTTCCATTCGATGCATCGGTCAGGAGAACAGCATGTGCCCGAATTATAAACACATGAGCAAACACAGGAGTGAATATGGTAAACATTTACATATTCTGAATATTCTAAACGCATACCATAATACCACAGAGCAGATAGAGAGCAGATCTCTGTACACACTGTCCATCGCAGGTTTCTCATCAAAACTTACACCAGCACATTTGTTTCTACATTTACAATGTATTCTGTGCAGAATAATGTATATATATATATATATATAATATAATATATATTCAGTGAAATGGCTGATGAGTTACAGCTTTATTATTCAAACCCCCTTTGGAAATGTGTCATTGCAAAACCTGGATTTTATATAACCTCACTTTTCCCATCATCCTCTGCAGTAGCTAAAGCCTTCACTTCCTCGGGCTAAACTTGTAAACACATTAATATTATCTTAACTAAACACATGGAGGAGCAAGCAGAGGCCCCACATGACTGATGTCTTCACTCGTCCACTCTACGCTAGAACCACTGATGACTAATATTTTGTACTTCTTCCTGAATCCCTCTTTCAAACTCTGAAAAGTCACTGCAGTTGTGCAAGAAAACGGTGATTCAAAAGTGTTTTTCTCCTAAACTTTTAAAAAAAAGTTCGTATCATCTTGAGAACATTTTGATGCTCATTTCAATCTAATCAAGAAATTATAATGAGAATTTGATTTGAATCTTTTTAAATACATGAATCTAAGGTTAATTGTACACTATATTGTCAAAAGTATTCACTCACCCATTGAAATAATTCAATTCAGATGTTCCAATCACTTCCGAACTCAAAAACTCAGATGCTGAGGCGCATAGTGCGCTAAGGTCGTCAACTTTCTGCAGAGTTATGTCACGTGGCCTTCAGATCAGATCAAGAACAGTGAGTAGAGAGCTTCAGGGAATGGGTTTCCATGACCGAGCAGCTGTATCCAAGCCATAAGTGACCAAGTGCAATGCAAAGCGTCGGATGCAGTGGTGGCACCACCCTGGAGTGACGAATCACGCTTCTCCATCTTGCAATCTGATGGATGAGTCTGGGTTTGGCAGTTGCCATGAGAACGGAACTTGTCTGATTACATTGTGCCAAGTGTAAAGTTTGGTGGAGGGGGGATTATGGTGTGGGGATGTTTATCAGGAGCTGGGCGTGGCCCCTTAGTTCCAGTGACAGAATGGTGATGGGTATTTACGGCCACAAAATGTCATGCAGCTTCTTCGCATTTATTTAGACATTCAATAATCCTCAGATATCGCGACAGAAATGAGTAATTACACACGTTACACTTATATAACTGTCTTCAGAAATCAGAGGTTTGTTTTAAGCCATTTCACACCTTTTAGGGAATAAATTCTGTTAAAACACGGAGGTAGAAAGTGAAAGCTCGGAGGCGCATGCACGTGAAAGTTGGGGTGGGGGGAGGGGGGAGGAGCTACTATTGGTCTTTTTGTTGCGACATCTCTTCAAACCCGGCATTTATTGGAAATGGGCGTCAATAAGAGACGGGCTATTATTAGAATATGTACGGTCTTAATTCTATTTTGGTTTTATTCATTCTCAAAACATTCTTCGAGTTTCCTTCTGGTTTGTCCACAAGATCTTTAGCAAACGTAATGGTCGGCAATGTTTTTTTGGGGGGGAGGGCAGTGCCTTTCTCCTTGCAACCCTGTCATACACACTATTGATATTCAGTGTTCTTCTGATGGTGGTACTCATCCACATTCACCAATGGGAAATAGACCTTCATTAGATAGATGTTACCCTGGGTTCCTTTGTAACCTCTTTGATTATCACATGCCTTGCAGTTGGGTTTTCTTTGGTGGTCAAACACATCTGGGTACAGTAACAATGGACTTGAACTTCTCCCACTTAAAAAAATAAGATATTATGCATTGTAGATAATATTGAAGATATTCAAAGTCTTTGCAATTTTATGTAGAGGAACGTTTTTCTGAAACGGTTCCACAGATTGTAGAGATTGGAGAACTCTTTCTTCTGCCAGTGGTGTTAATGTTATGGCTAATCGTCTTTGTAAGCATCAAAGAGAGTGAAGTAGTTGCTAAAAGAGTATTTTAAATACTGGTGTGTAAATTCTGCTGCAAAAAACACTGACACATTCCCTCACGCTAAACAAAACAAGTACAATGAATCATGGAATAATAATGGAATAATAATACCAATAATAATGGAATTATTAGCTATTTTTATTAGCAGATAAATTCCTTTAAATTACGTTCTGATTCAGGTAAAAGCAGTGATTTTGAGCCTAGTAAATACATTTATTTCGTGTCCTAATCCTTGGAAAACTTTTAAAATAATTTTCCATGTAACTCTGTAGATCAAATGCTTTTTATCATTCAAAACACTTAAGAAAACATAATATATTCACAGCAATGTGGACAAAAAAAATATTAGTGCAGTGAAAAGGCAAAGAGCCGAACACTGTCAGCAGAAATAGGTAATCAGGTCACATATCAATAATAATAATACCGCAAAGTGAGTGATGTTTATAACTTGATCATAATACTCAACTGACTCATTTAACTGGTTCGTTAAAATAAACTGTTCATTAATAAATCATTTGTGTTACTATTAGCCCAGTTTCAACATGACTTTGTGCCAGATTAGGTTAACAATAGGTTTGCTGTTCGTCTCTAATGCGTTTCCAAAGCTGCTGTGCTATAATAACATGGGAATAAGCCATTTATAGCCTGATATAATTATACACGGGGATATGTTTGGGGATATGTTTGGGGATATGTTTGGGGATATGTTTGGGGATATGTTTGGGGATATGTTTGGGGAAATGTTTGGGGATATGTTTGGGGATATGTTTGGGGAAATGTTTGGGGAAATGTTTGGGGAAATGTTTGGGGCAATGTTTGGGGCAATGTTTGGGGAAATGTTTGGGGAAATGTTTGGTTTGGCCTGGAG
>JBBIGC010000024.1:2827627-2837712 GCA_037576955.1 Lepidarchus adonis
CCTTTTTTATTTAAACCTAAATAAGTTCGTCTGTCAGTTGGCAGGCAGTTTTGGTCGCTTTATTAAAAGTTGTTGCTATGTGCAGTGTGTAAAATAAAATAAAAATAGTTTTATCCCCCTGCTGACTATAGTGTCGTGCCCCTCCCAACCCATTCACACACACACACATAGGTCTAGATGATTCGACTATCGGTCGACTATAGAAAGATTCGAAATTTCTTTTTTTTTTTTTTTCTTTTAATTTGTCCTGTTCTGACAGTTAGGCAAGCAGCATGGTAATTCTGAGCAGATTCGAAAATTCTGATTCGACTATGAAAATTCATAGTCGGGGACAGCCCTATAATAAACACATGGAATTCAAAACATATTTTAATGTTTAATCAGGAGATTAACATTAACATCCATGAAGAAGGTTTTGCATCCACTTCTGACCAAACTGACATATTCTTCAATGCTGCTCTTTCAGTGGAACCTCGTTTGTGAAAATGAATACAAAGTTCCATTAACTTCTTCATTTCGGTACTTTGGAGCACTGGTGGGAACATTTCTCTCAGGTCAGATGTCAGACAGGTCAGTAAATGTGCAATCTAAAAGAGCCACAGTTTGTCTTATTGGCACCGCCATTGAAGAAACTTGCTTTTCTCTGCCCATTGACAGGTTTGGGAGAAGGCCAGCCTTGTTTGTCATGATGGCATTGCAGACCATAACCATATTTATTCAGATATTCTCCCCAAACTGGGAAGCATTTACTGCACTTTTCTTTTTTGGAGGTTTTGGAGATATCTCCAACTACCTGGTTGCTTATATTATAGGTATGTTGAAGCAAACCTCATTACTGTCATACACATGCAGTACTTTGACCTGTCGACACACATATGCTGCATGTCTCTCCACTTTATAGGGTCAGAAATTCTAGACCCAAGAGCGAGAGTGGTGTTCTGCTCAATGGGCGTCTTCTTAAGCTCAGCACTTGGGTACATGATCATGCCAGCTGTAGCATTTTTTCTGCGAGAGTGGAGGTGGCTTGTTGCATCTATGGCAGCATCAGGACTTGTGTATGTGCCTCTGTGGTGGTACGTATTTACTGATAAATGTGAATCTAGTGTGAAACAGTTTACCTTAGTAATTCCAGTTGGGTTATCTCACAGCATCAGGAATACTGATGTACAAAATTCTCCTAGTCTAAGACTAGATTCTTTTAAAAATATCTCTACCTCTCATGTGTGGTTTACATCATATTAAATTAATACACCATTCCTGTTGTCTTAGGAACATCATCAGAAATGGTAACATTACTTTTGCAGTCCTAAAGTGTTCAGTTTTCCTTTTGCTTCCCTCTTTGTATATTTACCTCTAGGTTTGTCTGGAAACATCATATCACTTTTCATATCTATGCTGATTTTAAAGAAACAGTACTGTTGACAGGTATAACATCTATGTGTCATATTTATGAATAAAAGAGCTCATGATTTTCAAATGCATACATAGGTTAATTCCCGAGTCTCCAAGATGGCTGATCTCCCAGGGAAGATTTGAGGAAGCTGAGCTTATACTGAGACAAGCTGCAAAGAGAAACAAAGTCACATCACCGGTGACCATATTTACTCCAGCAGAAGTAAGCAGTACATTAAACCTGTTTAGGACAAAGTGAGTCAGGTGATAACTGTTTTAGACCACATGAGATGTACAATAGGTCAAGTCAAGTCAAGTCAATTTTATTTGTCACATACGTATACGTTGTCACAAAGCAGCTTTACAGAGTTTATAGAATTTGGGTCAGAGCCCCAATGAGCCAATGGCAAGAAAATTCCTAATTATAAAAAAATTCAAATTATATGAAGAAACCTTGAGAGGAACCCAGGCTCAGAAGGGGAACGGAGAGCGATAAGAGATGAAAATTATTAACTAAAAATTAAGGCATCTACAGTTCCTTAGGGGAGATCAGGCTTTCTGCCCATGCTGCTCTCTTCAGTAGGAGTGGGGGTAATCACAGATGATCTCCCTCCTCATGATCTGGGCAGCAGAGTGAGACATGAACCTGGCCTGACTAACTGATTGACAATCAGTGCTTATGGGTTACAGCTGGGCTGATGTCTATATTAGCAAACTTGCCCCTCTGTGTCTCTGGCCTGGTTTGACTTTCAAATGTAACCTCTGCGTCTGCCTCTCCTTTCCTCAGGGGCTGGTATAGGTATCTGCTGGGGTTCTGTCAGTATCTCTTGTTCCCCAGTGGGTTGGCCAGTCTCAGCCCCACTGGAGATTTCACATGCCAGCACATTGGGAGTCACACACGCTCCCTTTGTGGTTTGGGAGAAGTGCTTCCATTTGTTGGCTGAAGGCTCTTTTCAAATGTATGGGACATGTTTTGGGAAGAACCAAAAACACTGCTAAACATGTATGAGTGAATGTGCTTCACCTGCTTTCCATCGAAAACAAAAACTCAAACCAATAATGATGTTTTCTGTCAGTATAACAGAAGTGTGGAATTTAGTAACAGATTGCTGCAGAAAGCCATGGATATTACAATGTTATATGTATAAACAGAAATGTTCTAACTGTAATGTTTTTATTTTAAATAAAATACCACTTTTATTTTCCCTCCATTAGTTAAACAGTGCTACAGCAAAGAAGGAAAAGAAATATAATATTTTGGATGTTCTAAGAAACTGTAATATGATTACCATCATAAGTCTATGTGCACTTCTCTGGTGAGTTCTTCTACCCCAACCCCACCCCCAAAACAAAATAAAAAAAGGATCCAATACAAAGGAATTACTCTATGCTTTGAGAGAAATGGGAGTACATATTGCAGCTGCATATTACTGACCAAATTCTTGCCTTCTGTTCCTAAAAGTACATGTTATTAATAGAACGCTTGCCTCATCAAGACAAGTTTATGAATATGCTTCCTAACTGAACAGTGGGGATTATGTCATTTGCATTTAGTCAATTTGTGTGGTTTTCAATCCCATAGAAGCCACTTAGAGTATCATCCAAAAATCCTTAAATATATATTTAATTAAAACAGACGTACCTACACAAGATTCAGTGTTTTACCTAAATGAATATTTCAGTACTTTTGCATTATATGGTTTCTAGGGAAAGGAGTGAATTATGGTAGTATAATTTGGAGGTGTATTATATAGCATATTCCTCTCAAAGCAGAGTATACTGTATCTTTGTATTGGATTCTTATTTTGGCTGACTCTGTACTGTGCTGACACTATGCTGTGCTGACTCTGTACTGTGCTGACACTATGCTGTGCTGACTCTGTACTGGGCTGACACTATGCTGTGCTGACACTATGCTGTGCTGACCCTGAACTGGGCTGACACTATGCTGTGCTGACCCTGAACTGGGCTGACACTATGCTGTGTTGACACTATGCTATGCAGACACTATGCTGTGCTGACTCTGTACATGGCTCACACTATGCTTTGCTGACTCTGTTCTGTGCTGACACTATGCTGTGCTGACTCTGTACTGGGCTGACACTATGCTATGCTGACTCTGTTCTGTGCTGACACTATGCTATGCTGACACTATGCTGTGCTGACTCTGTACTGGGCTGACACTATGCTATGCTGACTCTATGCTGTGCTGACTCTGTACTGGGCTGACACTATACTATGCTGACTCTGTACTGTGCTGACTCTGTACTGGGCTGACACTATGGTGTGGTGACTCTGTGTCCTGTGTTGACTCTGTGCTCACTCTGTTTTGACTCTGTGGTGTGTTGCCTCTGTGCTGTGTTCACTATGCTGTTCTGACTCTGTGCTGTCCCTATGCTGTGCTAACTTTGTGCTGTGCTGTGTTCATCTAAACCCATCATTAGTCTCTAGTTCAGTAGGTGTTGTGTATCTATAGGATGGTCATCACATTGGGATACTACAGTTTGATTCTGAACACCTCCAATCTCCATGGCAATGCTTACCTGAACTGCTTCCTGTCTGCTGTAGTGGAGGTCCCGGCCTATGTTATTGCTATGTTGCTACTGAAATATTGTCCAAGACGTTTGTGTCAGTCCTCCACACTCCTGCTCGGTGGGGCAGTCATTCTCTTCATTCACCTCATTCCGCTGGGTAAGGGTGATCTCTTCTTGAATGTTTGTTGAAAGTCTCCAGCTGTTCAGATGTTTCTTCTGCACTAAAGAACACACTGATCTCATGGGTCCTAAGGTTTAACTCAGTAAAGTTTAATTGTGTTCAGATTGTCGCACCTGTCCATCTGTCTAACTGTCTATCTGCAGCTGAACCAAATCTCTCATCATCATTAAGAAAAAACATCATTAAAGATCAACAGTTGAGTGATGCGAAATATCTGGGCACAGTTGTGGTCTGTATTATAATAACCATATAGATTACCCATTCACATGGCAATGTTTTTCCTTATATCACACACAAGATACAAGAAGACAGGGCACCCAGCCGCTATGAGAAAGGGTAGAATGTCCTCCATGTACAAAATGGAGAAAGGAGTCTGTAAAAGTAACAGAAATAAATAAATGCAGTGACTGGATTAAACCTGCCTCGGCTTCTGATTCTGATAAATTTGCCTGATTCCAGTTAGCTTTTATCCAAAGCACCTTTCAAGATACAGGAACAATGAAGCATATATCTACAGGAACAATTATCATTTATCACTTCAGGACAACCCTGAAGTGATTGCTGAAATAAACACCAACACATTTCCTCTTGGTCAGTAAATACACATGGCGGGTGCTCCAGTCTGAAACCAGCATGTCCACATGGGCCCCACATGTGATTTCACCTGGGCCTCTTGAGCTTAGCGTTTGTAAAATCGTAGGCTGTTACTAAGTCACATACAGTATGGGCTAACCAGCACAGTAGCTGGGTTCTATCTGGGCCAGACCAAGTGAGCTCTGTATTAGTACAAGTGGGTTCTTTACAGGTTTTGGTAATGGTTCTGTCTAGGTCCCACTTTGGTGTAATCTAAATGCATCCATGTTTTGTGGAGGACTTGTTTTGTTTTGACAGATTTTGATCACCATCACATGTTTTTGTGTGAAAAGTGACCAAAAACAACAAAGGGAAGTACTTTAGAGCAGAAGTCCACATTGCTCCACGGGATACCTATGTGGAGACCAAGGACAAAATGAGCTCAGTCCCACATGTTGGCTGAGTGACTTTAAGGTTATTGACAGGTGGCTTATTGACAAACATGTCACCTTAACCTAGCTGAAGAGGTAAAGTGAGTCAGAATGTGAGGGACAAGCTGGAATGTGTCTGTATTCTAAGGTTTATAGTCACTGTTAAAAAGATTTTTTTTTAAGTCCAAATGGATGCTACAGGAGAGTATTCTTTCATGATTAATTTTGCCATGTTAGACCATGTCTATGCTGAGACCATCAGTTTTGGAATCATCTGCTATTATCTATATTTATTATTGTGATCCCACTTTTTTCTAGATATACCAGAGGTGGCGGTTTTCTTAGAAATGGTTGGAAAGTTTGGCATCACGGCAGCATTTTGTGTGGTGTACGCTGTGACGTCAGAGCTCTTCCCTACTGTGGTGAGGAACATGGCCATGGGAATTTGCTCTATGTCAGCACGTGTAGCCTCCATCATCTCTCCTTTCATTTTATATCTAGGTACAGTAACATTCTCCAGAATATATCATCACAGTCCAAACAAACCTCATTTACTTTACTTAAGGAAAGACTGTAGACCTTTACTTTGTGTCAGCTCATGATGAATGGTCCAAAATCACTTAGAAAATTTTAATTAAATTAACTTTGTTATAAGAAGGGTTTCTGAGTTGTGTTCTCTTAGTAATGTTTTGCACAATATAGTATCTCCTAAGATAACTGTTTTATAACATTTCTCTGTATATTCTTTTTTTTGTAGGAAAAATCTATACATTCTTACCATACATTCTTATTGGGAGCTTTGCCATACTTGGTGGATTCTTCTGCTTCCTTTTACCGGAAACATTCAGAAAACCTATGCCGGAGACCTTCTCCCAAATGCAAAAAATCAGAGGGTGAGTCAAACCCTATTTTTCCCAACATACTACACATGCAGAACAGTGAAGTAGTTTCATAGGGTTGCTGTGATTATAATGTGCAAATAATCTCAAATAGGTGTGAGGAATTTAAAGCTGAAAGGGCACAAATGTGCTGAGGGTGGTGCTGAGAACTGAGAACTTTTGGCCGTCAATTTTTCATTATTTTATTTTATTACGAGGAGCCAATTCCAGTAATCCAAGAGATTCAGAGATTTCAGTTATGCTCTGGAATGTGTAGTTACAATCCTCCAGGCTTGGTTTCAGTGTATACTGATTTCATTGTTCCAATGACACATGTAACAACTGTTTTTCCCACTTAGATTACGCTGTGGCACCTCAGAGATACCAGAAGATGATCGACCTGAAAGTCCTGCAGTGAAAGAGGAGAAATTTTGATCAACAATGTACTTATGGAAAACTTAATGCTATTAATTAATGCTATTATTAACACTGTTATTAAAATGAACATGTTTCATTGCAAAGTGCATATTTTAACCTGCTCCTTGTTTATACTGAAGTGGAATCTCAAATCAAATGAGGGTGTATTCTTGTGTGAATAATCATTTATCATATTGCAAATATTACAAATTTAATGTAAAGGTTATTAAAGCATGTAGGACCATCTGATGTGATCTTTATGGAAATTATACCATAAGTATTATAATAAAAGTCCAATAGAAATGTTTTTAAACATATGTTTAAATGATTTATATTAGAAAAATGTGAAAAAAATGTGAAAATCATTTGGTCAACAATGGACGTGAATGAGACTGCGCCGTACCGTCTTAATCGGCTGGATAAAGAAAAATAGACTTCTGTCTGGCAACAATGGTAGGCTTTCAAGTCATGGTGTTGAACCCAGGTGAAATCATCACAACATTGTCCACAGAGAAGTCAGTCAACTTAAGTTCCTTGGTCACATCCACACCCACAACCTCGCTGCTCACAGCACCAGGCAGACCTCCAACACTCACTGCCTCCTTCTCTTGTTGTACAGGAAGCATGCAGTTGTCTCTCATTGGCTGAGAGGGAGGCAAGCTTTCGACCTCCATTGGCTGAGGAAACGGGCCTTTAACCGCCATTGGTTGAGGGGAAGGACCTTCAACCTCCATTGGCTGAGGAGGCGGGCTTGTTGCTTGCTGGATTTGGACCCAGATAGAATGCAGACAGGGGAATGGTATCTAGTGCCAGAATTGGAACGGGATCTTCTGGTGACTCCGTCACTGGAATGGCTAGTTCCTTGGCCTTGGAGCCTTTTCATTTCCGTTCCTTCCACCTTCTGCGCCTCGTGATCCTTTCGGCTTGGGGCAGTGGTGGCCTAGTGGTTAGGACTTGCCCCTGAGATTAGAAGGTCACAGATTCAAGTCCCAGCAAGGTACTGCCCCCACTTCACTGCTCCCTGGGCGCTGTTGAAAGCTGCTCGCTGCTCCACGTGTGCATCTGTGATGGGTTAAAAGCAGAGGACAAATTCCGTTGTGATGCACTGTGTGCAGTGGTGTATTCACAATGATCGGAAATCACGAATCACTAATCTTCTCCACCTCAGGAGGCATCAGTCCCAGACTCTCGGTCCTCCGGAATACCCCCTAAATACTTCTTGCTGTGGCCAGACTCGAAATTGGGCCCACTGGACTTAGTGGTATTCTCCTTCCATCCACCAGGAGTGACGTTCACTGCCCCGAACATCAGCTTTCTCGGGACCTCCTTCTGAGCCTGGAATGTGGATTGTCCAAATCCGGGAAGCGGTAGACCCATAGATCCAAAGACCTTGGCTTCTTGCTGCAATGGTGCTCATTTTCCCCTCGCTCCTGGTATGTGAGGTTCTCATCACAAGAGGGTCGCCATCTCAGCACCAGCCTGGATCCTGGGTACTGCCTTCCACTGCTAACAGACTCCATTTAGGTCAGGTCTGCTGCTTCTTGATTGGTGAATCAAACTGTAACATTCGCAGGGTGGTTCAGAGGTAAACGCAGACCAGGGTTTTAGATACACTGCAGGTTTTATTAACCTGCAAACTATATACAGGTAAGTTTGAACATAAACATCAGTACAACTCAAGAAAACGTTACATACCACTTTGAACCGCAAACAAGGCAGAGACACAAGGAACTTAAATACACTGAGACAAATGAGAAACACCTGGGGGGAACACCTGACCAAATCATGTGACAAGACAGGGAAAATACACATGTGGCAGGTAAACCAAGACAAAAGCACATGCCACACAAAACAACACATCTTACACAAGCAGACAATGTTTTTGGGCCTGAAAATGGAAGAAAAACACTACAAACACACATAGTCAGTCAAAAGCAGAAAACACATCATGGACTGGTCTGTTCTGTGATCAGATAATAATGGTGAGAGAATTAATAATACTATTATGAATAAGGATTTAAGATGAATGTAGAGTTATGTGGAATTGCTAAATAAAACAAAAGAATTATAAAGATATAAATGAAATGAAGGGCAGATATGACTGTTTTGTCTTGGGGAAGGTGATTGTAGATAAAACTATAGTTTTAAGATAGTTATAGTTATAAGTTATAACCAAATTATTATACATTTAGAAGCCATGCGAAATCAGTACCAAGTCTGGCCCATGTTTCATCCTGGATGGCTAAAGAAATGCAATGATGAGTCATTGGCAGGCCCCACCCCCAGACGCTGCTTTCAGACATTACAGGTCGTTTTGAGCTGTAGGAGTCCTGGTTCACCATTGATGAACCAATCAGGGTCTCTCCCCCTTCTCTGTTCTTTTCCTTCTACCAGTCTTTGTGAAGGGTTCGGGAAGGTGTGGAGAAAAGACACACCATCAGTGAGATCCGAACCCGAGACGTCTGGGTGCCACAGAGCGTCTTAACCAACTGACCCACTGATAAATAAATATAAATAAAATAAACGAGAACCTATGAGAAACTAAACTAAACTTGGAGAACAAAAAGGGAAAATAAACCTAGGAGGGAATGCCCTCGAAAAAGAAAAGAAAAGAGAAGGTTACCTAAAGAAATATGAGATAACTAAAGCTGGAGAACACTAGAAAACTAAAAACGCCTAGAGAGAAAGACCTACGGGTCAGATTTTCTACGATTTAGTTACAAACGTGTAACCGGCTGAGATCTAGAGAGTAATCCAAAAACACAGCAACGATGGGGCCAAAAGCCTGGGTTTTTGTAGTGTGGATGATCACCACCCTGATAGGAATCAGCTGGACGTCAGCTGACTGCTTCTCTGCTCACCGACCCGGTACTCCCTCTGGTGGTTGGAAATGGCAACATCTCGTACCAGGAACGCTACATTTGTGTCCAGACTGGGGGGCCATATAACTTCCTTTCTGATAGAGAACAGCAAGGCATTGAACAGAGACTTGAACTCAGACTTTTGTAATGAAATACATATATTAATGTAGATACATATGATTACTTATAAAGTCCTCCCCCCCCAAATACAACATTCATTTTAAGTCTCCAATTTAAGTTGTAGTGTATTTTTGATTTAAAATAGCTAAATATTCAGGCTGAAATAACTGATTAATATACTAAGTAAACCAATAAGTAACCAGAGAAGAAAACTTTAAGAATTTAATATTGGGCAAATTACATTTTTTTATTATTAATAACAACCCTAAAAAAATATTATTAGTTCATCTAAGTGTATGAAAGAAGTGATCAGTTGAGTGTATGAATCCAAAACAAGAAGGAAAGTAATAAAATATATCTGTATGAAGGAATATTTGTAAGAGAAATAACTTGCTAAAGAGCAATGACATTAAAAAAAGCAAATAAAAGATCAAATCAGAGAATTTGTTGCATAAATGAAAAAGAAAAAAAACCTTTTTACCTGGGAAAACAGTACAGTAATACATGAAATAATAATAATAATAAAAAAATTTAAATAATTAAATAATAACAACAATAATAATAATAATAATAATAATAATAATAATAAATACACAAATAAAACAATAATATTCAACCAACCCGACCCGAAGGCGCCATGGCCAGGTGACGCTGCTCGTCTGTTAAGTGACGTTGTGTGTTCATGGCTGTTTGAATGA
>JBBIGC010000024.1:2849680-2861944 GCA_037576955.1 Lepidarchus adonis
AAGTAGGGCTGCACAATTAATCGAATTTTAATCACGATCACGATTTTGGCTGCCACGATTAAATTAAGATGATCGTCTGCGATTTTAATAGCAGCTCTGCTCCAGACCAAACAATTTCTCAGCCAACCACCAGGTGGCGACCGAGAGATTAGAGCTTAACTAACCTGCATAGAAGGAGCGCAAGGGGCTTGCGTGCCTGCTAGTGTGTGTGTGTGTGTGTGTGTGTGTGTGTGTGTGTGTGTGTGAGAGAGTGAGGGTCCGGGCTCTGTTCAGTACAGTCTGTATGAGGAGTAAACGTGGAGCTGTCTGATCTCAGTGAATGGGTATGTGCTGAGTGTGTGTGTGTGTGTGTGGGTCCGGGCTCTGTTTAGTAGAGTCTGTATGAGGAGTAAACGTGGAGCTGTCTGATCTCAGTGAATGGTGAGTGAATGGGTGAGTGGGGTGTGTGTGTGTGTGTGTGGGTCTTGGCTCTGTTCAGTACAGTCTGTATGAGGAGTAAACGTGGAGCTGTCTGATCTCTTAGGGAGCCCCACGCTGCTCCTCGGACGCCAACATGCTGGGGGAGATGATGTTTGGCTCTGTTGCCATGAGCTACAAAGGCTCCACCCTGAAAATCCATCAGATTCGGTGAGTACTGCGGAGGGAGGGATGGAGGGAGGAGTGTGTAGTCATGTTGGCAGTGAGTGGTGAACAGTCTCTCTCTCTGGTTGTGTGTGGGTAGGTCTCCACCACAGCTCATGCTGAGTAAAGTGTTTACTGCGCGGACGGGCAGCAGTGTGTACGGGAGCCTCAACACGTAAGTGCTGCTCCTGAGCTTCAGCCCCGAGTCCACACACACACACACACACACACACACACACTGTCTGATCTGAGAGGATCCCCCACACACACGGACGCAGAGACACACACGCGCGTCTCCTGTGTCTGTGCTCCCTCACACACGCGCGTCTCCTGTGTCTGTGCTCCCTCACACACGCGCGTCTCCTGTGTGTCTCCTCTAGGCTGCAGGACAGTTTGGAGTTCATCAGTCAGGACTCCAGCACGATCAGACCCGACTCCAGTACTGTGGTCAACGGCTTCCTGGGGAACATAGGTACTCTCTCTCTCTCTCTCTCTGTCGCTCTGTGTCTCTGTCTCCCTCTCTCTGTCTCTCTCTCTCTCTGTGTGTGTGTGTGTGTCTCTCTCTCTGTGTCTCTCTGTCTCTCTCTCTCTGTGTCTCTCTCTCTCTCTCTGTCTCTGTCTCTCTGTGTCTCTGGCAGTGTGGATATGGTTTCTCTGCTCTTCTTTTTCTGTGGAACCGTAGTAGAAGTGGAACGTGCGGTACCAATGATGGGGTTAAGGGTTCCTCTACGAAGGTCCACTCATGTGTTTTTCTGCAGAATTGATGTAAATGACAGACTTATTCTTGTCAGTCTGTTTATTTCTGTACCCTGTATACGACCCCTGCCCTGTTTTCCCCACTTGGCCACGCCCACCTCCGCCCTGGAGGCCCTGCTTATTGGCTGTGATCAGTGAAACTACCCCGAGCGAAACAGGATGGTCCCATTCAGGGAAGTCACAGAGTTACCATGGAGACATGTTCTAAAAAGTGTTGCATTGCATTGTAATCTCAAGATCGAAAAATCGTTTTTCCCACATTCTTCAGCTTTATGAGCATCAACAACTCCCTCTTTGAGTTCCACAGATGTGTCGAGTGTATGATCTGTTATCGGATCATGTTCTAAATAAATACAAAATCTGATAGAATAATTGTCATGTGTTTAACAGGGTTTTCTTTATTCACTTTTGGGGCTTGTTTGACGAACTCTTGTATAGACAAACGCAACATTTTAAAGGGTTCACACACTTTCAATCACCACTGTGTATATGTACAGTCATGTGAAAAAGTTTAATGTTCTTGGACAAATATTCAAATAAAACAACTAAATCATTAAAAGTGAAGAAAATACTTTTGTTAAATGTAATTCTAGATAAATGAGGACACCTCCACCTTTATCAGCTGCACGTGATTAGAACATTGTTATTCAGCATTTTGATATAGGTTTGTCCTGTTTGAACCTTAGTTTGCTGTGTTCCTGATAGTTAAGATGAGAGTGAACACCATGGTGAGTTCTAAAGACCCGTCTGAGGCCTTCAGAGAGAAGCAGCTAAGTTTGGTAAAGGATTTAAAAAGATCAGCCGTTCCACTGTCTGGAACATCCAAAACTCCATCCAACAACTGTCCAATCAAGTTCACCCCAAGATCAGACCACAAGATGCTGAAAGTCTCTAAAAACCCAAAAACATCATCACAGGACTCCACACAGGGGTGTCCAGTTCCACTCCTGGAGGTCCTCCTGGTCTGAGCAGGGGGTGGAGCTGCTCCTCCTCCTGGGTCTGATCTCCTGGAGATGTGCAGAGAGGAACAGAGCGTGTGACACGCCCTCCGGACGTCCCGCTGCGGTCACACTAATGTGCCGTTGTGTTGTTCTTGTCTCCCTCTTTTTGTGCTTGACTAACCTGGTTCTCTCTCTCTCTCTCGTTCGCCCCGCTGTGCTGCTGCAGGTTTCTCTCAGCTCTGCAGCCCTCGCCGGGCCTTCTCCGAGCAGGGCCCGCTCCGCCTCATCAAGAGCGCCTCTTTCTTTTCAGGTTGGCGCTGTGTGTGGGTGGGTGTGCGTTAAGGGTGGGCTCCTCACTCAAAGGGTTAAACGCTTTTAGAAGCCACTTCCTGTTCACCAGGTTTACACTCTCAGTGCACATGACCGTTATCAGCCAATTACGTGATGTGTTAGTCGCAGTTTGTCAACATTCCTAAAATATAAAATAAAATGTTAAAATAAGAACAAAACATTCAAATTATTTTAAAAATGTTAAAATACAAACTACAATTTTAAATGTAAAATAAAATAATCAATTCAGATAAATATTACATAATATATATAAGTATTTTAAATGACTGATTAAAATAAAAACTACAAATTTAAATATAAAATAAAAACATAACACAATTTAAAATTGGATTCAAATTTTAAATGAAATAAATATAAAAATATAATAAAAATAAAAACATTGATTCAGTATTAAAATGTGGGTTTGCAGCAGTAACAGTGAAACATTGGAGCTTATTGTAATATTAATTATTTATTTTATTACCGTGATTGTCTGTGGTTGGCTTCCTTGTCCTGTATGATTGACAGCACCATGTCGTGCAGGGGGCTGGGGGTGTGGCTAGAAGCCCACTGTCCGGCCCTGATTGGTCAGTAACTCCAGAGTGAGTTTATCTGGCTGAGCAGGACGTCCTGCTTTGTGAGAAAGGTCCCAGCAAACCCAGGGAACCATTTTTATTCAAATCAATCAATCAGTAACAATAATGTGTGAGAACAGGAACTGGAAGTGAGGTATTAATATGCAGTGACTGTACACAGGCTGCTGTTTATTTTTAAAGCCCATAATTGGGCAGTATATTTATATTGCCCCTGCTAGTGTGTGTGTGTGTGTGTGTGTGTGTGGTGCATGCAGCTGCTGTTTGTGACTTGTTGGAAAGTGTTTGTGTTGTTCTCTGTGTGAAGCATGGTGCCTGCATCCCTCCCTCTTTCTCTCCCTCCCTCCCTCGCTCGTCCACTCTGTGTGGGACCATGGTCTGGGGGGAGGTCGGTGCCAAGTTAAAAATACCCCCAGCTGCGTCCTCCAGCCCTGGCTTCCCGATGTGCCACTCCGATGTGCCACCCTGATGTGCCACCCTGCTTGTCAGTACTGCAGTGAAGAAGCTTGTCGGAGACCTGAGTGGGCACCCACCCCTGTCCCGTCCCGTCCCCAGCGCTGCTGCATGTTCTAGACTGTAGATCAGTTATTTCACCTTTCACACACACTGCTGCTGTTCTCCAGTATTAACACACACACCTTCGGCAGTGAGAACACACAGCAACGCTGCACACACTCCTCACGTCACCGCTGCATGGTAGGCTGCACCGTGGTGAAGCATTGTGTGGTGGTGGTGTTCCTCTAAAGCTCCTCTCTCCTGTTTAACCACGACTCCTTCTCCTCCACAGGTCACAGTAACCCCATGGACATGCCGGGGCGGGGCCTGTACGACGAGCGGGACAGCGGCATCGCTCGATCAGGTATTATTATTATTATTAATGTTATTATGGATATTATATTTACATATATAGTTATTATTGAATATTATTATAGTTTATTATCTGTATTTTTGGGGGGGTTATTGTTGGTTATTATAATCTGTTTATTTTTATTTTAATTGTTGTTCTTGGTATTATTATTATTGTTATTATTCTGTATATTATTATTGTCCACGGGTCTGTTTCACTAGGATCATGATGTTTTAAGTTTGTTGTAGTTTATTCCAAGCTGATGGTGCAGCTCTCCATTAGCATTCCTTAATCAGAGGAGCGTGATTGTTCAATACCAGAACTAGGACAGTGATCTGGAAATGCTACTGTCCACAGGACAGTGACGTCCATCCCACCCAGTTGTACAAGCTGCAGTGATAAAACATGTGATTCCTGAAGATGGTGAACATCATCAAAACGCAGCTTCTTCAGTTCAGTCTTTGCACTGAATGTAAAACACCTTCCTGTCAAATTCAGCAGCATATATGGTCAATAAAATCATCTGTTTCACCCACAGGCCCAAATACTTACTACAGGTACTTTTTCAACTGGCCCATCAGCTCCTGAGATCAAACCCATAAACATTCAACCAGTAATGCGTGAGATACAGTCTGAAGCTCCTACATGGTTGGTCCTACAAAGGCTGTGTGTTCCCTCTGCACAGAGGAGAATATCCCAACCCAGACCATTTAAAACAATAGAATAAAATGGATTCTAATGTAGAGCCCTGAGGAACACCTTCAAACATGACTAGAAATGGAGAAACCTCTGGATCGTGTATGGTCTTGTGATGTTGTGATGTTTTAGAACTATAAGAATGTGTAAATCTCCAGTAAACACACCTGTAGATGAACAGACCAGTTTTCACCGGTAGTCCATCTCTCTAGGGTTGCACCGTGTCGTTGTGAAGGTCCCGTGTGGCGTTGTGAAGGTCCCGTGTGGCGTTGTGAAGGTACCGTGTGGCGTTGTGAAGGTACCGTGCGTTGTTGTGAAGGTACCGTGCGCCGCCGTTGTGACGGCACCGTGCGCCGCCGTTGTGACGGCACCGTGCGCCGCCGTTGTTGTGATTGTACTGTGGGCACCGATGAGTTCCACAGACACTGGAAGAGGTTGGTGCTGGCATGGAGAATATGGAGAACATGTCTGGAATCCCCTATTGGAGGGAACGCTATGCAGCATCACATGTGAGATTATTTTTAGCTGTTCCACTAACTCTACGTGGGTACTCGCACAGGATGGACACTAATTCTGGCCTGGTTTTGTGGGTGGAGCTCATATTTCACCTCCATTGACTAGAAGATCCTAGAACCTCAAACCAAGTTGTTTTGGTCTTGAATAGCACGTCCTTCGGAATCTCCCACTGGAGCCCACTGCAGTGTGTGAGTGTGTGTCTCACTCTCTCTCTCTCTCTCTCTCTCTCTCTCTCTCTCCTCTGCAGCGTCTCTGAGCAGTCTGCTGGTCACTCCCTTCCCGTCTCCAGGCTCCTCCCTCACCAGCAGCTGTGCCAGTAGTTATCAGCGCCGCTGGTTACGGAGTCAGACCACCAGCTTGGAGAATGGGGTCTTCCCCCGATGGTAGGAAAACAAACTCCTCTTCCAGCTCCTCATTCTCCACCTCCTTTTTTTTCCTCCACCTCTGTCTCTGAAGAGAGGAGACACTGTGAGGAGGAAGGTGCTTCTGCTTTGTTTGTAGAAATGACTGATGAGGATTTTTCACTAACTTTTCTGTTTAGCTGTGAATGGGAAGAACAGCGTCACACTGAGTGCGGGTGTTTGGCCGTGTGGCTGGGCGTGCGGGCGGGTGTGAGGGTGGGCTCTTTCTCCACAGCGGACGTTCTGCGCTGGACGTGAAGGTTCTCCTGTGGGTTCTGTGTTGCAGGTCTGTGGAGGAGAGCTTCAACATGTCTGATGAGAGTGGTGGGCCGAACCTGGGCGTGGCCAGGAAGAAGAAGATCGCCATCGGCGTCATCTTCCTCCTGTCTCCCGACGAAGAGGAGAACGGCAAGTTCCAGGACTTCTTCTTCTCCCACTTCCCTCTGTTCGAGAGCCACATGAACAGACTGAAGAGCGCCATCGAGCAGGTAGCAGGACCCGCCCATCACACTGCTATCCGTCAGTCCCGTCTGTACAACTCTCACTCTTTTACCTTCACTCTCCCCAAGGCCATGAAGATGAGCCGGCGCTCGGCTGACATCAGCCAGAGGATCCTGGCTCACAGCCGCATGGTGGACGGTCTCAACGAGTTCAGGTCAGAACGATATCAATGCTGTGATTATACAGCCACATAATCAGGATCATAATAATATCACTATTGGTATTTATTTTTTAATTTATTTTTATTACTAAATATGTTTTTATTTTTTATGAAATATTTTCTTGCTTTTTTTTTTTTTTTTTAACCCAATGTCACTTTTCGGGTGTAACAGGTAGTCAGTAATAATAAAGAACCGCAGATATCCGCATGAAGGTCCGGAGTTGGAGGAAGAGGTGTGTTTAGTTGTGTGTGATTGGCTGGAGGCTGGTTTGCATGTTAGTCACCGATCACCAGGTGTTTTTCTCGATGGATGAGGGTGAATGAAGATCTGACCTTTGGGCCAGGGCTGTAGGAGGCATGGTGCAGGGGTGGAGATCCTCTGCTTTTACTCCAGGCTTCAGTGTGGGGCCCTGGCCGGTCGCCTCGCCCCAGTCTGAGGGTCTTCCCCAGTCTGAGGGTCTTCCCCAGCCCTGCAGAACTGTGGCTCTTTGTGTCCCCTGCTTACAAAGGCTCCACTGTTTGTGCCTGTCTGTGCACACAGGACCACCATCTGCAACCTGTACACCATGCCCCGCGTGACTGAGCCTGTCTGGCTCACCATGATGTCCGGTGCCCCCGAGAAGAACCAGCTCTGTGGCCACTTCATGCGCGAGCTGGCCTTCCTCATGGAGCAAGCGTCCAAGAACCAGTTGAGTGACACTTCTGTCGTTCGGGAGCAAGGAGACCTGGTGATGGTGGTAGGCCGGGTTCCTACGCCAGCATAAACACTTTGTTTGTTTGTTTGTACCTTTTTCTAGGTTCCTTCCAGCTCTTCTCACAGCTGTCCTCACTAACCATCTGGCGTGGGTTCCTACAGTCATGCCCAACGGTCAGCCGCCCATTAAGATCTTCCTGGAGAAGCATTCATCTCAGAGCGTGGACTTGCTCGCGAAGACTCACCCGTACAACCCTCTTTGGGCCCAGCTTGGTGAGCATATGCCGTCGAACTGTTCACAGGAGCAACTCTCACTCCATCTAGTGGTCGGGATGAAGAATGACGTGCCATTGAAAAATGTTCCTGGCGTGTGTGTAGGGTGTGTCCGGAGGATGGAACTGTTCATAATTCATAACTTTTGCTTTTGTCTTCCTGCAGGTGACCTTTATGGAGCGATTGGTTCCCCTGTGCGTCTGTCACGCACCGTGGTGGTCGGCAAACGGCAAGAACTGGTGCAGCGACTCCTGTACATCCTCACGTACTTCATCCGGTGCTCTGAGCTGCTGGAGACGCACCTTCTGGAGAGTGCTGAGGATGAAGCCATCGTCATGCCCGGCTCACTCATCACCACTTCCCTGCGACGTGGCGAGGTGGAGGAGTCCGACTACGTCCTGGTCACTGTGCACAAGCCCAACCACGACTACCTGTCCCAGGCTGCGGAGGCGGAGGACTGCTACCCCTCAGGCAGCAGCAGCCTGCAGAGCAGCACCTACACGGACACGGGCCTCCCGGCTACAGAGGACCAGACCCCCGAGCAGCGACCGCACGCCATTCCAGTCATCAAGGCGGAGGAGAGTGGTGACGCTCCGACCTGCCGGGAGGTAGGAAGCCTGTTTCCGGAAGCACGGGTGGAGACTGTGGTGAAGGTGGGCTCCACCTCTCCTAGGGAGAGTGGCCCTCTGCTGGACGTGCAAGGACACTGCGAACCAGACAAAGACTTGGGCTTGTGCACAAAGATGCTTCGGTCGTCAGGGATCCCAGTGGAGAAGAAGCCGCCCGACAAAATCTTGGCCCGCACCTCCTTCCTGTTGGACGAGGAAGAGGAGGAGGAGCCTGCTGCTAAAGTCACTTTTCTCATTGGGGACTCCATGTCTCCGGAGTCTGACATGGAGAGCAGGCAAGTGAAGGTGGAGGAGGAGTTCAACAAGCACAGAATGCATTTCAAGGAAAAACTGCAGCAGCCATGTGGCAGTGGGCAGCAGGGCCTGGCCAAAGTCCCGCTGCCCAAGCCTCTGTCCGCGGACCAAATAAAGACCAACAGGAGCCTGGAGGCCAGACCTTTGGCACGTAGTGTTAGCGATGTTCCTCGCCTTACGTCCAGGGCCCACGAGGAGTGTATGGACCTTTTTGACGAGTACTTCAGCGACGATAACCCTGTGGAGACCAGGACCATCGACGACATCTCCGGCATTCCGTCCAAGACAGCAGCAGGCAATGCGGACGAACTGGGCCGCGGTCGGGCAGGGTCTCTGACGGGCTTGCTGGCTGGGACGCGCGAGCAGGTCTGCGAACAGAGGGACCGGTGTAAGTGCAGCACAGGTAACGCTACAGTAAACTGCTGCACCACCTGCTGTTCTGCTGAGCGGGACAAAGGTCTTGGGATTTCACTGTGCGCACCGTCCCAGAGGGAAATGGGGGAACAAAAGAAGGTTCCCTTGTTAAACGACTGGGAGATTCCGCGAAACGAGAGTTCGGACAGCGCTCTGGGCGACAGTGAGAGCGAGGACGCTGGACAGGAGCCTCCCAGGCAACAGCGCGATGGGCAGTTCTTCAGTGAGGAACCGGCCGACTGGCAGGATGAGCTGGAGGTGCCCTTCCCGGGGTGAGTGAGCTTGGTGGAGGTGGTACTCTTCGCAGTAATGGGCAGAGTTCATGGGGTAATGTGTTGCACCGTCCCAGGACATTAAATATCACAATCATTGTGCTTAATATGTTAAAATGTGCATTTTGTTTGTCTTTTCAAACGAACCCATGAACTAATTGATCATTAGTAATTAATTCAGTAATAGTACTGAGGCAATTAAGTCTGACTCACTGATTGAGCTCCATATCTTTTTTTTTTCAGGGCCAAGCTGGTGGAAAACTACTCCAAACCCAGTATCGCCAACTTCGGCAGGTCGCTGTTTGGAGGGTACTGTCCCACTTATGTCCCTGACTTTGTTCTGCATGGAATCCCTAGTGACGACAAGCTGAGGCAGAGCCTCGCGTCCGATCTCTCTCACACCGTCCAGGTAGCCATTCCTCCAAACCCCAGTCACCGTATGGACATGTTCAGTGTTTTATTTCTAAGTTTGATAGTTTCCTTGCTTTGCAGCATCCCGTGCTGGACGAGCCCATCGCAGAGGCCGTCTGCATTATCGCAGACACTGACCGGTGGACGGTGCAGGTGGCGAGCAGTCAGAGACGAGCATCCGAAAACAAACTGGGCAAAGAAGTGCTGGTGTCCAACCTGGTGTCCAACCTGCTGCAGTCCACCAACCAGCTGTACCGCCTCAACCTCTCCCCTAATTTTGTGAGTGCACGCTCTCTGTACCACCATCATGTGTAATGGGTGACGTAGTTGGGAGGTGACCTGGTGTAGTTAACGCGTCATTCTGTGAGTCAGGCCATTGTCTGGTTCAGCTGTTACTAAAAGCTGCTTTGATCTGCCCCTGAGGCGAGATCAGAGGTGTGTGTGTCATTGTTAGTGACTCCCTCTTTTCTTTCAGTGTATAATGCATCTAGAAGACCGACTGCAGGAGCTGTACTTCAAGAGTAAGATGCTCTCTGAGTACCTGAAGGGACAGACCAGAGTGCACGTCAAAGAGCTGAGCATGGTTCTAGGGTGAGTGCACCACCCACTCTTTTCTTCCACGTGGGTGGAGCTCATTCACAGCCCTTTTGGTCAAGTTTTCCTCGCTGCTTTAGAAAAGACCTGTGTGGTGAAACGCTGCTGTAAGATTTGTTCTAAACTGAGCAGCGAAAGCGTCTTGTTCTGAATTCACGTTCTGCTTAGACCTGGTAAGCCCCGCCCATTCAGCCTACACCCTGGTTAGCCCCGCCAAATCAGCCTACACCCACGTTATCCCCGCCCAGTCAGTCTATACCCGGTTAGCTCCAACCCTTTCAGTCTGCAGCATGTTAGCCCCACCCATTCATCCTACAGCACGGTACCCTGCCAAATCTGCCTATAGCACAGTAGCCCCTTTAGAGCACGTTAGCCCCGCCCATCCAGCCTGCAGCACGTTAGCCCAACCCATTTAGCCTAGATATTTTTAGCCCCACTCATTCAGCCTACAGCACATTAGCCCCGCCCATTTTCCTGCAATTGATTGTTCTTGTTCTCTGCACCTGCAGGATCGAGTCCAGTGACCTCCCACTGCTGGCTGCCATCGCCAGCACCCACTCGCCGTACGTGGCCCAGATTCTGCTGTAGAGGGTGGAGGCACACGGACACTGCTTCACCCACGTGGCCTGAAGGAGCCGCCCAACCCATGGGTGGAGAACCCTGAAGTCCTCAGCAGCTCCCTCAGGGACTCGACTGCAGGCTACACTCCCTGCCAGCAGGTGGAGTCAGAGCGCAGGGAAGCTGGATCCCATTACCCAGAAGTCCCAGGAACACATCTGAGGAGAATGTGACTTTTTTTTTTTTACATGTTTTAAAGACACCTGTGGGTTTTTATACACATCTTATTTGTTTTTGTCTCGAACAAAGAACCCAAAGAGGACGTACAATCGACTTACAGCGGAGAAGGTGGAGATTCACTCTAGTGCACCATCTATAGGAAGCCAAGACTTTTTTACATGGATTACTGATCTGATTAGTCGTATTGTTGTTTTCTCCTTTTGTGAACATCCACGACAAATTCAAGTGCGTACGTCTTTTTTAATTAGCAGTTTTGTCTTTGTTTACACGTATTTATCCCAGTGATTCGCTGGAAGTGGGGGAGGAACTGTTGACTGCACTGAATGGGCTGATGTCTTCAGCGTAGCGCCCACTGCACCGTTTACTGCTGTGAAGCATGGTGGTGGAGAGCAGATCTCCCCCATAAACAAAGGTATCGAAGTTGGGTCTTGGGGTAATGCCGTGCATTCAAGTCTTAACGGACATGAGGCTTCGCAGAGTTTATTTTGCTGGTAAAAATAGCGGCTGAGATGCTCGGCTTCTGCAGGAGAATGTGCGCCCTTCTTTCACCTCCCGCGTTCGTCTCCTCCGTGTATTTATATCCGTGTCTTTATACAGGAAGCACAGTTAAATTATTTACTCCAGCGTGTGTTGGTTCATGTATATTGTATATATGGCCGAGGTTTTCATGTGTATTTGTACAGAACTTTCTCCCCTTTTATTCTTTCCCAATTTTATGGGAATATTGTGCAATAAATGTCAATGTTCTACATTTACACGTGTGGTTTGAGCTTTTTTTGGCCTGGCAAAGCTGTCTCCATGACAACACTCATTTCTGTGTGTGAACTATTCCCAAACAGCATCAGAAACTTTGCTTAATGTCCGGAGGAGGTGGCGTCTAAGATTATTTATTTATTCTCTGTGTGACCCCATCACCACATCTGTATTGTGATATTTGTTTCTTCATTTTGGTTTGATTAAATTTTTTCCGGGACCCATCGGGCAACCTCCATCGGGTAACCTTTAGTCTGGATGAGCAGTGAAGCCGAGTGTCCGTCTGGTTCCGTTCACTTCCACTGTCCGGAACAGCGCTGTAAAAACTCAGGCTCATCACTTCTGTCGCGCGCGTGCACATGCGGAGCTGGCGGAGGCGGGAGAAGTTGTGAGGAGTGTCGGTAGTTTAACCCCCGCAGTTTGTCAGGACGGTGCACGCGCACAACAACAACATGGAGCAGTTTAGCTGGAGTTCGGTCTCAGTGAGCAGAGGAGCACTGACCTCCTTCCGCGCAGCTAACAGGCTACAGCTAACGCGGAGAACTGTCCGTCAATGGATTTCCTCCTTAAACACGCGCTGAAAACTCCCCCAGTAGACAACACAGGTGTGTAAAACAAACACACACACACACACTACTCACAGTAAGTTGGGATATTGTGAGAATTGGTGGATGTCATACACAGTGTTTGTTACACTTCAGACATTGTTGGGATAGGGAGGCAGTTGTATTGGGGTGATGGACACACGTCATTGTGTGTTTTCCATGTAA
>JBBIGC010000024.1:2862044-2875365 GCA_037576955.1 Lepidarchus adonis
CGCACACACACACACACACACACACACACACACACACACACACACACACACACACACACACACACACACACAAACATGGGGGACGTAGTCAGGATGTACATCCTGTCTGTCGGCTGTTTATAGTCTTGGCTCCGTTTCTGCGTATCCTGAGTGCAGCGCAGCAGTGTCAGGTTCAGTGTTGTTTCTCCCCAGGTGTGTGTGCAGAATATTCCATCTTTCATCCTACATCCCATAATGCAACGCAGCAACTCCTTTATTATTTTATTATTTCAGCACAATTTTCTCCCACATTTTACTCACTGACCACCATGCTGTGCTCAAAAATCCATACAGTAAAATAACAGTGTGGCTTACATCATAGCTAACTTTGTGGCTAACTTTGTGGCTAACACCGCAGCTAAAAGTGTGGCTAACAGTGTGGCTTACATCATAGCTAACTTTGTGGCTAACACCGTAGCTAAAAGTGTGGCTAACAGTGTGGCTTACATCATAGCTAACTTTGTGGCTAACACCGCAGCTAAAAGTGTGGCTAACAGTGTGGCTTACATCATAGCTAACTTTGTGGCTAACTTTGTGGCTAACACAGCAGCTAAAAGTGTGGCTAACAGCGTGGCTTACATCATAGCTAACTTTGTGGCTAACACCACAGCTAAAAGTGTGGCTAACAGCGTGGCTTATATGATAGCTAACTTTGTGGCTTACACTGCGGCTAAAAGTGTGGCTAACAGTGTGGTTAACATTGTAGCTAACACCGTGCTGTCTAGCAGCAGGGCTTACATCGTGGCTAATAGTGTGTCTAGCAGCAGGGCTTACATAGTGGCTAACACCGTGGAAATAGTGTGTCTAGCAGCAGGGCTTACATTGTGGCTAACACCGTGGCTAACAGTGTGTCTAGCAGCAGGGCTTACATTGTGGCTAACACCGTGGCTAACAGTGTGTCTAACAGCAGGGCTTACATTGTGGCTAACACCACAGCTATCAGTGTGGTGAACAGCAGGGCTTACATCGTGGCTAATAGTGTGGCTAACAGTGTAGCTAACACCGTGGCTAACAGTGTGACTAATTTTGTAGGAGGTATGGATAGTTTTGCTGCTTCTTGTAGAGAATTAGCTGATGTACACATGGACAAGATCCAAACACAAAGGGAAACTAGAGCAGGCAAGTTCTTATGTTGTAGATGCCATTGTTTTTTGCGCTTGGATGAACACCAGGACAGCTGAGTGGTAAGAAAGATGAACTGAAGAAGGACTTTATTTATGACAGGGTACTCTTATTTATCTTTGTCACCTACAACAGGAATGGAGAAAGGTTTTTTTTTTTTTTTTTACATGTTTGGTGTAGCAATGTCAACTGTGTAGCTATTACTAATACTGTGTATTAAACCTACTCAGTTCTTCACTATATAATATAAATCTTTTATTTGTGACCACAAACACGGCTGTTTTATCTAGATTTCATAAAAAAATTATTTTAAAACACAGACAAGTAAACAAATTCACATCTTAAAAGGTATAAACTATTAAGATAAGATAAGATAATCCTTTATTGTCCCACAAGTGGGAAATTTCACAATACAGTTTACAATATAAATTACAGTTTACAATATAAATGAATTCAGTTCAGCTGTTATAATACTTGTTTTATTTTTAGGCATTATTCAAAATTTATTGTGATTTGTATCCTATCATATTGTTGCTCCTGTATCGTGTATACGTATTGTTGCCCCTATATTGTGTATACGTATCATTGCCCCTATATTGTGTGTACATATCATTGCCCCGTATTGTGTATACGTATCTTTGCCCCTGTATTGTGTATACGTATCATTGCTCCTGTATTGTGTATACATATCGTTGCCCCTGTATTGTGTATACGTATCATTGCTCCTGTATCGTGTATACGTATCGTTGCTCCTGTATCTTGTATACATATCGTTGCTCCTGTATCGTGTATACGTATCGTTGCTCCTATATCTTGTATATGTATCGTTGCTCCTGTATCGTGTATGCGTATCGCTACTCCTGTATCGTGTATACGTGTCGTTGCTCCTGTATCGTGTATACGTATCGTTGCTCCTGTATCGTGTATACGTATTGTTGCTCCTGTATCGTGTAAACGTATCGTTGCTCCTGTATCGTGTATACGTATCGTTGCTCCTGTATTGTGTATACGTATCGTATTGTACCTTTTTACATTACCAGCTTTTACCAATGCTTTGGCAGAGCACGCTCATGGGAACATGAAATTAGCAGGATCGTAGCTCCTCAAGCATGTTCAGTAGAAATAATCCCTTCCCATCATTTGCCATCGGAGGTGAAGATATTCCAGGCTTCCGTACATAAAGCAGGTGGGTTTGTTTTTGGTTACAGCAGTGGTTTTACTAAAGTTAGTCTCATGCCATTGACCCATACGTCCATGTCTGCAGCGTGAACATGGTGAAACCAAACGATCCGCACATCAGAAACCATTAGATGTGCTGAAAGGAACGGAAAGGGGGCGGGTCTTGAGTTGGGCCTGATTGGCTCAGCGCCTGTGCTGCACAGCCCTCACTGGGGTGCCAACACTTCTGGGTGAATGTATGAAATATCTGCACATCAGCTCACACTTTAACCAGAACCCTAGAACAAAGTCTTTGCACCTCCCCACCGGTGCCACACTTACACTGCCGTCCTCCCTCGCTCGGAGGTCCACCCACTGTCATGTGAAGGAGAGGGGGATCCTCCAGCAGCTGGAGGCGAGGCTTTCTCGCTCTTCCACAACAATCCTCGGAAAGCTCCATGTGCTGTGCTCCTATTGGCTGGCCTGGAAAGAGATGATGTCATACTAAAAGCAAAGGGCCGGGAGACTACGCCGTTTGGAAGGAGAGACGGCCTTCAACCGCAGAGACAGAGGGAGAGAGAGAGAGAATACATTAACCCAGCACGGTCCTCACATCTCTGCACATCTGCACATGGTTCTGCACCCTCCACTCTTCACCGTCTGATCATTAAAGACGCCCCCCCTCCCCCCTCTGCTTCAAATAGACAGCCAATAGCTCTAATGCAGTTCCCCCCACCAGCACACCCCACCCTGGTGCTCCCTCCCTCCCTCACGCGCCCGACTCAGGTGATGTCATTCTTTTCTGCCAGGCTCCCTTCCCTCCCTCCCCCTCTCTCTCTCTCTCTCTCTCTCTCTCTCTCTCTCTCTCTTCTTCTTTCTCTCTCTCTCTCTCTCTCTCTCTCTCTCTCTCCCCATTAGCTGCTCCCTCTTTGCCGGCGGAGCGTCCAATCGATGGGAGCCTCTCCTGGGGGGAGCCGCTGGGGCGCTGCAGCCGGGGATGCGCACTCAGACTGTGGGCACAGCAGGCAGAGCGCTGGTCCTGCAGGGAACCAGGCAGCGTTTAGACCAAGTGCTGGACGGTTCTGTGGGGTTCTCCTGGGGGCTGTGGGTGTGTAGAGGCGTCTGCTCTTCAGTGTGACGGTTCTTCACAGAGGTTCTTCCTGGACTTGATGATGGAGTTTGCCGGACTGTCGGACTAAAACAGGGTTCTCCGTGGACCGTGGTGCAGAGGAACTCTCTGAGAACCCTCTTGTCTTTCTTCTCTCTGTTCTCCCAAAGTTTTCCCTCTCAGCCTGGGAAATGGCTTTCCTCGTCCGTTGCTATGCCAACTGCTTGCAGCCGTGGTCCTCCAAAGTAAGTGATGTCGTAATCCTTCAGCATCTTTACTGAGTGAGGAGAGCAGTATATGTGTGTGCGTTTTTGTGTGTGTGTGTGTGTTTCTGGTGTGTTTTATTTGGTGTGCACCATGCAGCTGTTTGAGTTGTGTTGGGCTGTGCTGTGGTGTTGTGCTGTGCTGTGTTGGGCTGGGCGGTACTGGGCTGTGTTGTTGGGCTGGGGTATGTTGTGTTGTATTGTGTTGTGCTGGGTTGTGTTGGGTTAGTATTCGGCTGTGCTGTGTTGTGTTGGGCCGTGTTGTGTTGTGCTGTGTAGTGCTGTGTAGTGCTGTCCTGTTCTGTCCTGTGCTGTACTTGTCCTTTGCTGTGTTGTGGTTGTCCTGTGCTATGTTGTGCTTGTCCTGTGCTGTATTTTGCTTGTCCTGTGCTGTGCTTGTACTGTGCTTGTGCTGTGCTTGTGCTGTGCTTGTGCTGTGTTGTGGTTGTCATGCACTGTGTTGTGCTTGTCCTGTGCTGTGTTGGGCTGTATTGTGTTGTGTTGTGATTTGTTGTGCTGCTCTGTGCTGTGTTAGGCTTTTGTAGTGTTGTACTGTGTTGTGTTGGGCTATGTTTTTTTGGTTATGTTGTGCTGTACTGTGTTGTGCTCTGTTGGGCTATGTTGTCTTGTGTTGTGTTGTGCTGTGCTGGGCTATGCTCTTTTGGTTGTGTTGTGCTGTGCTGTCCTCTGTTATGCTCTGTTGTGCTGCTCTGTGCTGTGTTGGGCTATGTTGTATTGTGCTGTGTTGTGCTGTGCTGTTTTGGGCTATGTTCAGTTGGTTATGTTGTGCTGTGCTGTCCTGTGTTATGCTGTATTGTGCTGCTCTGTGCTGTGTTGAGCTATGTTGTGTTGGGCTGTGCTGTGTTGGGCTATGTTGTGTTGTGCTGTGCTGTTTTGGGCTATGTTTTGTTGGTTGTGCTGTCCTGTGTTGTGCTCTTTTGTGCTACATTGGGCTATGTTGTGTTGTGCCGTGCTGTGTTGGGCTATGTTATTTTGGTTGTGTTGTGCTGTGAAGTCCTGTATTGTGCTCTGTTGTGCTGCTCTGTGTTGTGTTGGACTATGTTGTGTTGTGCTGTGTTGGGCTATGTTCTGTTGGTTGTGTTGTTGTATTGTGCACTGTTGTGCTGCACTGTGCTTTGTTGGGCTATGTTGTGTTGTGCTGAACTGTGCTGTGTTGGGCTATGTTGTGTTTGGCTGTGCTGGGCTATGTTCTTATGGAGAGAGTTTAGTGTCAATATTCACAAATATAATTACACGATTCACAAATATAATTACAAGATTCACAAATATAATTCATGACTTACAAATCACAAACTGTTGTGTTGTGCTGTGCTGTGCTGTGTTTGGCTATATTGTGCTGTGCTGTGCTTTGTTGGGCTATGTTGTGCTGTGTTGGGCTATGTTGTGTTGTGCTGTGCTGTGTTGGGCTATGTTGTGTTGTTGTGCTGTGCTGTGTTTGTCTATGTTGTGCTGTGTTGTGTTGTGCTATGCTGTGTTTGGCTGTGTTGTGTTGTGTTGTTGTGCTGTGCTGTGTTTGTCTATGTTGTGCTGTGTTGTTGTGTTGTGCTGTGTTGGGCTATGTTGTCCTGTGCTGTGCTTTGTTGGGCTATGTTGTGCTGTGCTGTGCTTTGTTGGGCTATGTTGTGTTGTGCTGTGCTAAGCTGTGCTATAATGTCTGAACTGATAGCATCTAATGTCAGCGAGACATAGACTTTAATTCCTTGTGTTTGTACATATTACATGAACATAGGCATTGATCAGATCATGTAATATTAATAAAGCATTAATATTAGCCAAATGATTTATTTTGACTAGTATTTCATCTTCTGAATTTAATACAGTCTATTATATTTAAGGCCTTAGATCACTGATACTGATCTGCTGTTCCAGGATTTGCCGCATTACTTTCCATGTGCTTTATGTAAAATCAGTATAATAATCTATTATTGATCACATGACTTTCAGTATATGGATGCTTGCAAAAGTTTTGGCAGCCCGGTCAATGTTTTATTGATGTGCTAGGTGAAAGTAAGTACACATCCTCTGTACAGTTTCTGTTTCTAACATACAGGAAAAACTGTGCAAAAGTTACAGCACCCTTTGTGCTGTGTTTCTTTTTCTGAATGATTTCCTCTGGTACGTGCGGCAATGTTTGTGTTCCCTGTGGAGGATGTGTACTCTTTACTCATTCAGGAATTCAAGCTTCATTTCACCCATGGTGTTAGACAGTGGTACCGCACACAGTACCGTTGTATAGGGTTTCCCATCATAATCACATGTTCTGTGCAATCCACTGAACACTGAGAACCTGGCATGGAGGAAGGCTGTGTTTGCTCCAGGACCAAGACCTTCTAAAGCAAGACATCAGAAGATCTGTTTTTGGTTCATGGCCTCCATCTTTGTCTTAAGAAGAAAAGGTCATTGCACTAATTTCCAGTGTGATTGTCTATGACATCACAATTTTAATATCTGGTAACTCTGTATCTTTAATTGATTGATTAACTGACCAATCGATCACTGGTCTAGCATAGCAGACTTGAGTGACCAGCTGAGCATCTGAGAGGGTCTGAGTTCATAAAGGATGGAGGAGCTCACTGTTTAGGTGTGGGCGATGTCCAACAACACGGTCACTCTACATGTAGAAAACGGGACATTTGATAACGTAATTACAGCAAAAATCTGTAAGTGGTACGATATCTTGAACCAATTGCAGCAATTGCATCCCTACTGAAGAGATCAACACACATGGCTTTGGGTTTGACCCCCACTGCCCCACAGAGCAGCCCGTGGTGTTCAGTCAGGAGCTCCCACTCATAGGACGCTCTGGGAGAAGGTCTCATCCATAATTCAGCAGCCAGTAATGGGTCTTCAGCATGTTTACCCTGCTCTCCGTGTGCAGCCCTGCACTTTCACTGGCGTCCAGCCATCTCCTAACCTGCTGGTGCAGCGGCCGTCCCGGCACGGCGTTAACGTAGTATACAGCCTGGATCCTCCCGCAGGAGCAGCATGGAGCGCTAGTCTTGCACGAAGTGTTGGTCTCTGGTTCTGTTGTGTAATGTTCAGCTCAGTCCAGCTTCTGCAGGTTCATCGTCCACTGGAGCCGAGCCGAGCCTCCAATGTTCATACTTTACAGCTGGGGGGTGGGGAGATGGGGGGGCTGGGGGGACACCGGGGGTGCATCGGGGGGCGCCTGGGGGGCGCGGGCCTAATGCACAGCCTATTGAGCCATATCGCCTCAGTTTCCTGTCTAGATGACACCTAAACCCTGAAATCACTCAGTTCAACTTTAAATAACACAGCGCTGTCTTTCAACAAGACAAGATCTCTCTAACTCTATCTAACGTGCGGTAGCTCCAAACACCAGCAACGATGCATAAATAAATAAATAAAACACACAAATAAAAAAATAAAAAAATAAATAAACACATAAATAAATAAACAAATAAACAAACAAACAAATAAATAAATAAATAAATAAATAAATGGAGTGAAATTGGGAAAAATATTCTGAAATAATATAATAATATAAAATAAAATAATGTGCAATTTTACATATATATATATATATATATATGTGTGTGTGTGTGTGTTATGTATTAAAACTTAATGGAGCATTATTACCAACAGTGAAATCCTTGGACTCTGTCCCTCCTCGAAAATTGCACATATATTATATAAACATATATTAATGAAGAATAAATAAATCAGTAAATAAGGTGGAGAATAATAAATAGGAAATAAAGGCACTTTGACTGTAATTTGTGTCATCTTTATTATATGGTTTGACCTGTGGCCTTCATGACCTCTAACGAAGTTCTGGTAGAAATGTTGTCCCTCAGTGTGGCCGCAGCTTTGACAAGTGAGTTATGGTAAAAACTCTTCTGCTCATGATCCTGCCATCAGTCCACACCTCACACTCTGGAGGATGGACATGCGGTGCTGACCCTGACTGTTCTCTGGAGAACGTTGGCAGAACATCTTGTACTCTGTGGTGGTGGCCAGGTGCTAGGAGGACCATAGGTTCCACAGCTGGCTGAGTAAATGCCCTTAACCCTGAGTTGATGTTTCCGCCCCGCTTCACAGCCAGGCTGGTTCCTCGAACATTTTCCGTAGGGTCCTAGCAGTCGTTCTAGAGCAGTGGTTCTTAACCTGGGTTCGATCAAACCCTAGGGGTTCGGTGAGTCGGTCTCAGGGGTTCGACAGAGCCTCCGCCGCAGAGGTCTGGACACACCCAAATTATCATGTAAATTCGTGATGAATTTACGCCCCGCTTGGCCATCACTGGCTGCAGATGATCATGCTACACTACTTGGCCAATTAGCACTGTGGGGAATTTAGCACTCAGTAGTCAACGTTTGACTGTCGTGGTAGTACGTTGTGTGATTTTTTTTGTTAATATTTTAATCCATACTAACTATGTCGGGCAAAAGAAGAAAGTGGTCGGATGAATATGTACAACATGGATTCACATGTATCATGGAACGTGATGGAGTGAGCTCCTATCTGCAGGATTTGCAAAGCCAAGTTGAGCAAATCTAGTCTCGCACCGGCAGAATTCTGTTGGTTTTGTTATTTTGAACAAGTTATTTGAATATTTTATTTTTCACTAAAGAGAGGTTCGGTGAATGCGCATATGAAACTGGTGGGGTTCCGTACCTCCAACAAGGTTAAGAACCACTGTTCTAGAGGGTCTCCTTCACTCCAGCCCACTGGGGGACATGGCCTAGAGCCCATAACGGAAGGATGGGCGAAGCAGGACCTGCTGCATCCTGAGACCAAGCTCAGGAAAGCAGGGCATCGCTGGTCACCCTGGTTCTATGCCAGTGAGGACTTGCACCATCTGGAGAAGTGAAACCAGCACGTCAGCGTGGGGGTGGAGTGAGGCGTGAGGGTGGCCCCGGACGGGAGGACCCTGTTGGAAACTGTCCCGTCGCCCTCAGCAGCTGTGGGGATTTGGCAGGAAGCATCTGTGAGCTCAGACACCTCAGGTCGCCTCCAGGGTGTGCGCTGGTCCCGGACTGGCCCGTGTCCAGTCCGGTTGCCCCCATAGTAACCACAGTCTCCGGGTCGCCATGGATCACAACCCCCCCACCCCCCATCTCAGATTTCAAGAGGAAATCACGGCCACTGTAGGAACACTACAGTGAGGAACACTGAGGAACCTGGTGAGATCCATGAGCGTGGTGAAGACAAATGTTCAGAGCAGCCAATCAGTGATGAGTCCAGAAGCGTTACTGGATGGAGTAGAGGTCCACAGACAAAACCAAGGGTGGAGAACATCCACAGCGTACTGTATGTTCTTCTAGAATATGTTCTTCTTGATCACCCATGATTATTTATGAGCTTGTACACGCCCTAGACACACCTGCCCCATGTGCTCCAGATGGTGTGTTTACTCTGATAACACCTCCTTCAAATGCAAATCACGGCTCTGAAACAGGTAAATCCCAACAAACCACCACCATTACGCAACAGTCAGGCTGCTTAGTATTAGTCGCTCCACCTCCTGACGCAGGAAGCACACAGCTGAAGGAGGAACTCGCTGCAGTGATGTAAATGGCAGCTGCTGGAGACACCTTCTCAAACCTCAGTCAGGATCTAGCAGGCTTCCCTCAGCTTGTGGCACTGAAGAGAGGAGCTTCACAACCACAGTCTGTAAGTAGATCACCATGCTGTGTGATTTCCTGCTCTCTCTGCCGCTCGTGCTCCTCCAGGCCTGGTTCCTCCCTCTGTCTCAGTCCATAGTCCATCAACAGGTCAGACATCACCTCACTTCCCTACTAGATACACCGTCACAGTCATCTCGTCTGTTTAGTTTTAGAGTTGAACTATCAAATACGAACCAGCCAATCAGAACACAGCTTATTCCACATTATTCTACCCAAACAAAGCAGAAAGCAGTGTTAAAGAAACCACTGGAATCACTGAGTCTACAAATACTGTTTTCACAAGAAAGAAGCTTTTATAACGTTTCATAACTGAACTAGTTTTGACTGGAGATAAATCAGGGCGTGTGGAACCAGTAGAACCTAAAGACTATAAACTCCATATACAGTCACAGTGTGTATGGCTGACACCGATACGTTAGAAGAACTAGTTTTAAATCATATTCTCAATACTGGAGTACAAATAATCATGTACAAATAATAATGATGACATTATTATACAAACAATCGGTTCACTCTAAATCGGTTCACTCTAAATCGGTTCACTCTAAATCAGTTCACTGTAATTCAGTTCACTCTAAATCGGTTCACTCTAAATCAGTTCACTCTAAATCGGTTCACTCTAAATCTGTTCACTCTAAATCGGTTCACTCTAAATCAGTTCACTGTAATTCATTTCACTCTAAATCGGTTCACTCTAAATCTGTTCACTCTAAATCGGTTCATTCTAAATCAGTTCACTGTAATTCAGTTCACTCTAAATCGGTTCACTCTAAATCGGTTCACTCTAAATCAGTTCACTGTAATTCAGTTCACTCTAAATCGGTTCACTCTAAATCAGTTCACTGTAATTCAGATCACTCTAAATCCGTTCAGACTAAATCAGTTCACTCTAAATCAGTTCACTCTAAATCAGATCACTGTGAATCAGTTTACACTAAATCAGTTCACTGTGAATCAGTTTACACTAAATCAGTTCACTCTAAATCAGTTCACTCAATCAGTTCACTCTAAATCCATTCACTCTAAATAAGTTCATTCTAAATCGGGTTCACTCTAAATCAATTTGTTCAAATCAGTTCACTCTCAATCAGTTCAAACTAAATCTAAATCAGTTCACACTAAATCTAAATCAGTTTACTCTAAATCAGTTCACTCTAAATCCATTCACTCTAAATCAGTTCACTCTCAATCAGTTCAAACTAAATCTAAATCAGTTCACTCTAAATCAGTTCACACTAAATCTAAATCAGTTTACTCTAAATCAGTTCACTCTAAATCCATTCACTCTAAATCCATTCACTCTAAATCAGTTCACTCTAAATCAGTTCACACTAAATCTAAATCAGTTTACTCTAAATCAATTAGCTCTAAATCAGTTTACTCTAAAACAGATTCACACTACATGTAAATTGGTTCAAACTAATTATATTATATTGATTAATTATATTAAACAACACAAACTGCTCTGTTGATGAGAAATGCAGTCAGTACTGAATTGTTCGTCCTAATGCTAATGAAAGCAGGGGCTCACCTCTGTCACAATGATGTCACTTCCTTCATAACACATCTGTATGATCAGGACTGCTCATTAATACTCATGTGTTAATGATCTTTACTGTTTTCCAGTGTCTTGTCAGTTGGGTGGATAATATTTTACTGCGTGAACTGTGTTCCTCAGACCTTTATTATGTAATTAGGCAAAGACTGGTCTTCTGTTTATACCACCTCACTTCCTGTCTGTCACAACCGCCGCGCTGTTCACCAGCTAATCACTGTGGAATGTACACACTGAGTGAAGGGCTGAGGTTGTGTGAGTGTTTCTGAGAGTACAGATAAGAAAAGAAATGATTTTGGATGAACAAAACTAGGAACAGATATCATTCTGTGGAGAAAGTACTGTAAGTACCCCCTCACCTCAGAGGCTTGTATTACTCCTTTAGCAGAAACCGCTCCTTGTTGGTGTTAAACCCAGTTGTTATGCAGAAGTTGAAAAGACCATTGTTTCTTCTTTTTCGACCGTTCCTTTGTGGATTTTCTAGGTTCAACCTCAGCTTTTCCAGAGATTATATTATCTTTGATATGATGATGAATTTATGGCTCAATCAATCACAGAGGCATAACCATAACATTTCCACCACCATGCTTCACAGGTTACGAGTTTGTATGGTTGGTTCCTGAGAAAAGTTGTCTTCTCCTGAAAAGTCATTCATAATTTTATTACTAGGGTTACATGACTTTTTTTCTCTGTGTACATTCCAGTTCATAACACTAACACCAGGTATCGTTTGTAATATTTAATATCAAATAAGGTTTGAGCAAACCAGTACCAGTATATCGATTTGGCCCTGCAAACTGTTGGTTGATGGTCCTGCTGGTCCATCTCTCTTCTGGATGGATGGCACTGCTTGCTTCTCTCTCTCTCTCTCTCTCTCTCTCTCTCTCTCTCTCTCTCTCTCTCTCTCTCCCCATTTCTGCTGCCTTGCTTTCACACCTGTCGCCTTTGATTCCGGCCTCCATTCATTACATCTCTGTACTGCCGACTTGTCGTCTAAGGTGTCTAGACGAGCCCTCTCTTCTCATTGGTCTGCTCTTCTCTAATGAAGATTGGCTGTTTGGTTTTTCTCACTGTGTTTTCCTCAGTGCACACACTTGGCCGAGGTTCAGGCAGAGTTTACTCTGCTGTTTCTCTAATGCAGTTAAGACAGATGCTGGTCTCAATTGATCAGAGCCCTGCACCTCAGGGATAATTTGGGAGGGGAGGCACGCCGAGATCTTTGTGGCACTGGAAGCTAATTGGCGGAGACAAGTCCTCTGGCTCTTCTCTGTGTACGAGATGATGAGCTTCAGGAGGAAGTGGGTGTTTAACCCAGCTCCGTTTTCTTCATGGGCTAATTCTGTAAGCTTCCATTGTGAGGCCGTACGCTGTAGAGCCCATTACAGCTGCTGTAGATCAGACTAATGGAATTACTGATCTGGGATCATCAGCCTGGATGCAGCTTCCTGCCAAACCAACAGAATTCCGTCACTGGTCTCCATCGTTGGAAAGCACTGGATGATGTTCATGTCCCATCAGTGCATCAGTGTGAACAGGTGGTGTAGGTGAAGCACTGGAACCGCTGGTGTTCAGTCCAGCACTGGACCAGGTTTGAATATTTCTAGGCCATTAAGTGGCTGAACGTGGGACGTTTGTTGATGCCAGGGGTCTGATGGAAGTCTGATCCTGATGAGCCTCAATTAAAAGATCCCGAATGCACCATGGTAGGAACCGTGACCAGATCTTCTGAGAAGGTCAAGGTCTGAATGCCAGTGCATATGCCAGAGTGCCAAGGACAAACCAAGTACGGCACACTCAGCTAAAACCCTCCCTTCCAGCCCTTTACCAATCTGCTGCTGTGATAAAGTAATTGCGCCCTCCCTGAGTTCCTTTGCATGGCTTCAAGGACCTGAGGGACAAGCACCTAAAATACACACGTGTTGTAGCAGAGTAGGAGCAGGAGCAGAAAGAGAAGCAGGAGGAGGAGCAGAAGGAGGAGCAGGAGTAGGAGTAGAAAGAGGAGCAGAAAGAGGAGCAGGAGTAGGAGCAGAAAGAGGAGCAGGAGGAGGAGCAGAAAGAAGAGCAGGAGGAGGAGCAGAAGGAGGAGCAGGAGTAGGAGCAGGTGCAGCTTCTGTCCTGGCTGATGTTTATGATTTAGGGATGAGAGAATGAGTCTGGAGATAAAAGTGTAAGTGATTGTGTTAAAGGTTGTGTGCGTGCGTGCGTGCGTGTGTGTGTGTGTAAATGACACTGGGTGAAGGAACATCTGCTTAATGAATAATGCAGACTGGTGGCTGCTCGGTTCCCCTGTGGTGAATCTACCTCTCTCTCTCTCTGTCTCTCTCTGTCTCTCTGTCTCTCTGTCTCTCTCTCTATGTCTCTCTCTCTCTCAGTATCTCTCTCTCTCTCTCTATCTCTCTCTCTCTCT
>JBBIGC010000024.1:2931659-2942006 GCA_037576955.1 Lepidarchus adonis
CACTCCTTGCTGTTGCAGGTTCAGGTGGGAAAACGCGCTCCTCGAATGAAAGAATGTAGGGTGTGGAGGCTCGAAAACTCCAAACGCCAGTTTATAACAGTGTATGTTTAAAAAGTTGTTGATATTGGAAGAGTATCCTGTGCAGCTTTGAGATCTAAACGTAAAAGCCACTGACCTGACCTCCTCATTCCTGTAGATTACTCACTGTGCTGAGATCAGGCTTTTCCTTCCTCTACACTTCCAGATGGCAACAAATCTGCATAAATTATACGCATCATTACCTTGATGACATCATTCGAGGGGCAAGCACACAAACGAGGAAGTTCACATCGCGGCTTCTCATTAGCACGACACGACTCTGGCGAAGATCATCTGTGTTTACTAATAGCAGGAACGCGCCTCAATCCACTGACAGGTTAAACCTGCACTTTTCAAATGGAAAGGGCATTGGACAGACCGGGAATCGGACGCAGTCAGGAAGCTGTCAGTAGCTTGTCATGAGTTCACAGCTTTTCAAGATTTCAGTGATAAAAATTACAGCACAGTTGTGGTTTGGTGTGAAATGTGCTGAGAATGGAACCCATCATCGAAGGCCTCTAAACGTCATCCACATAAAGTTTATACATGAAATAATAATTAATAGTTTTGAATCTCTATAAGGCGTCATGATTTTACTGGATAAGAACAGTTTAAAAAAGAGGTGGCGGCCGACTGATCATTCGGGACTGAAAACTAAATGGATATATTAGCACTGTAGACAGATTCACAGCCAGGGGATGAGGTTCTTTCCCTACAGCACATTTTTAAAACCCATGGTGGAGATGTACAAGAAGAGCACTGTATGCACATTACATACATATTAGCTTTGAATGTCATTAACATATACTGGCCTCAAAGGTCTGTGATGGGAAATCATTCAACCTGGCAAATCCCACTAAAATTGACTGGAAAATCAATGGAATCATACTGGGCGACCATGGTTTAGCTGGTCATGGGAAAAACATAAGTCGTAGCTACTTACTTACGCTGTGGCCACATTTTAGAATCACATTCCCACAACATAATAAGATGTGGAAACTAATTAATGTATCCATGACTTAATAAGTGGTACTTTGACATAAATTAGAAGGTGTGGGAATAAGATAATTAAGTCTTAGCCACCGCTTACTAAGTTATAAGTACAGAGACATTAGTAAGTACAGAAGCCCTCTACTGGGCAATTGTAAGAACATGTTCCCGCAGTTCCTCGCCAGGCCACACGAGGGACTAGTGAGGACATGGGGCGTCAGAACCCAGCTGTTCTTTGTCACAGACGGCCCATCAGAGCAGGTAGTGCGGTTGCTGTAGTACCTACCGCTGACCAGGGGGGGTCAGCGGTGAGGCGCCATCAGCGGTGACGAGTGTCACCTGTGGAGCAGCCCGGTGACGAGCTTCAGCTGTTGAACGGAGCATAAGAAGGCTGGTCCATTTGTTGGAAAATACACAACAAACCTTTCAGACCAGCCGGTATTGGTAGTGGGTTCAAGACGTGTTCGTCGAGCTCACACTCTCTGAGCTCACACTCTCTGCTGCTTTAAGTGTGATTGTTGTGTGTGTGTGCGTTCAACTCAGAACAGCCTGTATGTGTGTGGCTATTGCTCGCTGGCTCTGAGTGTGTCTGCAGTGCGGTACAGCCCCGCCCATGCTGCCTAAGTCACGAGCGCCCTCTCGCCGCTCAAACGCGGTGTCTTTTGTGTTTGTTTCTCTCTTTTGGTTTCCCCACCGCTATTCCCTCAGTAGTGGTGGGTTATCTACATTGGTTTTTTCCCCGCCTCTATTCCCACAGGCAGACAGAGCGGTGAAATAGCTCACTGTGTTAGTGCGCTTGCTTCTGCAGCGCTGAGGCAGGGGTTCAAAGCTCGCCAAGGGCGAAGTATGGATCACTCCCAGTTTGTGTAGTTGGGTGTGGGAGTGATCTTCCTTAGTTTGGTTTTTGTTTATTTTGGCCGGTTCCCCTTTTTCCTATTTATTTTACTGTCCGCCTCTGCATTTGGAGTTCTGTCTAAATACCCGTGCTGGGCCCTCGCCAGCACGTTACAGCAATGGTGGTATCTCTTCAGTTGATCAATTTTTTATTACACTACGTTATAAAGACACAAACATTCTACAAAAATACATTAAATATGTTACAAATATATTAACACTAAATATTAATGTTGTGATAACTTGCAAGGAGAAAAGATTATTGGAGCTCATTGAGTGGTGTGGGAAAAATATTTAACACAAACCAATTAAAAATATCTGGTTTTGATTGCATGAATTTCATCCATCAGAAAAAATAACAACTGAAAATGTCCACTATTATTTAATGTGTATTATCATGCAATATTTAGCAAAGAAAGATGATTTTAAGCAATTATAATAAAAGGTTGTGTACCCCTTATTCAAACTATATATACATTCAAACTATATATACACACGAGTGTTTAACTTAATTAAAAACATTGGATTAATAAAATAAATGGAATCTTACATGGACATGGGATATGAATGTATAGCCACAATTTAGGTAAGTTTGAATAGTTTAGAAATAGTTATTTATTTTTTAAATTTACATGCTGGAAAAAACTGAAACTTGCAAAAAACGTGTGGTCAAAGTGGATCCTGATGAGTGGCATGAGAACCAGATACTTTCACAAGTTTATTTTCCCAGAACGTTAAATCTATCTCATAAACAGGAACTGCGCATTAAAAGGAGAAGTTCTGAATGTTTTATTCGAAGTCCACTGAGGGTGAGGTCAGCATTATTAGCAGTGTTTTCACTGCTGTGCTCAGCTGATCCTGGGCCTGTATTAGCGCCGGTGTTATTTAGAGCTTGGTTTCCGTATCCTTTGTTTTGATCGTTGTTTTTTTCTTGCACAGTTGGGCAGTGACTCATGTTTATGGCAGTTTTTTTTAATGTGCTGATTTGGAGGCTCAACATAAAAGGCCACGTTAATCTCTGGTGGCGGTTGGGCTAAATCAAACAGCTCCTTTTTTACTGGATGTTGCTGTGCCTTGTAAAAGCCAAGCTGCTGCTGATTACGAAAATAAGAATGAGAAAGAAAAAAAGCGAGAGAAAGAGAAATGGCATCCACAGTGCATGCTGGTTAATCCTGCTTGTCCTAATGCACTATTTACAAGGGAGAAGCAGCAGTTATCTGTTGGGGGTAATGTGTGGATGCTGACCCTGCAAATATACTGGGTTTGAAATGCAGTGGCGTTGACGCGCCTCAGCAGGAGGTGCACTATCAGGGAGGTACAGGACGCGGGGGGAGGTGCAGGCAGCAGAGTCTTGGTGGGATGAAGCTAAATCCTGCAGAAAGCGAGGACACTGCAGATGCAGAAAGATTCTTTGTTTCTGACGGCAGTAGGTCACCTGACTACACAGCCAATGAACATCTCTTATCTCCAGCACATTTACATACAGCACCAGTGAAGAACAACAGAAACCTTAACCAATGTTTTACACCATTCTCTACAGATGTTCCTTCAGTAGAAGAGACGGCTGGACCAATGTTTTACACCATTATCTACAGATGTTCCTTCAGTAGAAGAGACGGCTGGACCAATGTTTTACACCATTCTCTACAGATGTTCCTTCAGTAGAAGAGACGGCTGGACCAATGTTTAACACCATTCTCTACAGATGTTCCTTCAGTAGAAGAGATGGCTGGACCAATGTTTTAAACCATTCTCTACAGATGTTCCCTCAGTAGAAGAAATGGCTGGACCAAAGTTTTACACAATTCTCTACAGATGTTCCTTCAGTAGAAGAGACGGCTGGTCCAATGTTTTACACCATTCTCTACAGATGTTCCTTCAGTAGAAGAGACGGCTGGACCAGTTTTACACCATTTTCTACAGATGTTCCTGCAGTAGAAGAGAAGGTTGGACCAATGTTTTACACCATTCTCTACAGATGTTCCTTCAGTAGAAGAGACGGCTGGACCAATGCTTTAAACCATTCTCTACAGATGTTCCCTCAGTAGAAGAAACGGCTGGACCAATGTTTTACACCATTCTCTACAGATGTTCCTTCAGTAGAAGAGATGGCTGGACCAATGTTTTACACCATTCTCTGCAGATGTTCCTTCAGTAGAAGAGACGGCTGGACCAATGTTTTACACCATTCTCTACAGATGTTCCTTCAGTAGAAGAGACGGCTGGACCAATGTTTTACACCATTCTCTGCAGATGTTCCTTCAGTAGAAGAAATGGCTGAACCAGTTTTACACCATTTTCTACAGATGTTCCTGCAGTAGAAGAGAAGGCTGGACCAATGTTTTACACCATTCTCTACAGATGTTCCTTCAGTAGAAGAGATGGCTGGATGAAATAAGGGACAGAATCCATGGATATGAATGTTGGAATGATGAAGGCTGGAAATGGATTCTACTCCTAGGATCTCATCCTATCCAGAGGAGGAGCCTCATCACTGAGGTGCTGGAAGCCATATTGGTCAGTGCTTTGGGTTTGGATGCCTTATGTCATCTTCTGATTGGCCTCCAGTGATGAAGCTTGCTGGTGTAGAGTCATTTCAATCCAAACCGAACATGATTAATACACCACAACATTGTGAATTTGAGTAGGAACGTGTTTTTCAGGATTACGGGAATAAAAAATTTGGTAACAACACAAGTTGTAGACCTACAGCTTAAGGACAATACACACACTCCCATAACATATTGAGTCCAGTTCTTCACAGTTCACATTCAGAAAGAAAACTACCTGGTTTTAGAACGGGTTCTCACCAATGGGTTCTCTCCACTGGAAGCCTGTGCACAAGTTCCGCACTGTAACACCAGCACTTCCTAGAACTTCTTCACTTCACTTTAGACTCTCAGAGAGGAGTAGCTCAGCGTAGCAGCCTAGAGGGTGGAGACAATCACAGAAGAAAAGCTTTAACTAACTATTGCTAACAGCGATGTCCAGATCTGATCTCAAAGACTAAAAAACTAAAGGGAAACTGAATTCATGGCTTTGGATGAGCAGCCATTCGGAGCTAGGATAAGCCCCGCCCCCTACATTTCAGACACCTACCAGAGCTTTACAGCAAGGTTCTCTATCACCTACGAGGGGTTTTATCAGACGTGACTGTGATTAGATTTACCACAGACATTTGGAGTCTGATGTTCACCCAGTGTGGATACTTCTCAGTGCTCACTAGATAAACCTCTCATTTTATTTAAAGGGCATCAGACTGTCTGATCTCATACAGCAGAGTGTGTAAAACCGGAGGTTGAGGACACGCTGGTAATCGGGAAATAGACAAGAAACAAGTCCACGTTATTTTGTGGGACAATGTGAGGTTCAGCTGTGGAGCAGATGCATTTTAATAACTTTAATGAACATGTAGAGGGCGCTGTTATCTAGGAAAATACTAATATTGATTCGGGACTCAGGACCAGATACTCAATAATAATTAAATTGGATCAGACTGAGGGGATTTTGGTTGGGGGTATGATCGGGACATCCCTAATTGCATAAATGTGTCAACAGTCATAAATGTCTGCCAGGGAAAAATGGGATATCAGTTGTCTGGTGATGGAGAGCTGGTGGTTGTGGGTGGGTGTTCAAGCACCCTCAGGTGCCTCATTCATTTAACACAGACGTTGGTAAAGCAGTTACAATTTCATTCAAATTAGATGTAGATTGGAGCAATTATGCATACAATTGCTGATGTGCCTTTACTGTACAATATAGAAAAATGCATTTCCTGAAGAAAACGCAGAGCCATTCTTCATCTTAAGCAATTCCCCACTTGCTGTGGTATCTCTGGTACTTGCTGTATGGTTGCCGTGTGGTTGACAGGGTAGAATCAGGCACATTTTTTCCAACCTAATGGAAGCATTCATTCCAATGGGAAAAATGTCATTGGATTTCAATTGTACAAAAATCCATCTTGTCAAAACTTCGCCCTCATCAGTCTGAATACTAATGAAGCTTTGTGCTGGATTACCTGAGGCCTTCCTGAAGAACCACCCCAAAGTTCTTTCAGTTCTACAGTGATGGAAATGTCCAGTCCTTTTACTACACTTTGTACTGGGGGCACAGCTTGGGCTTAAACAACAGTTGGATGAAAAAAAAAGAATTTATCTCATGCCTCAATAACGAAGGGCAATCATTTATGCATCAAACATCCCACTTTTCTTACACAGAGACTCAAAGGCAAAGAAAAATAAGTTTACTTGTGTACCTGCAGTATCTGGGGCCAAGGCAAGCACAGTAATCCAATCATAGACACTCCATACCTGCAGGAGATGCATTCCAGCAGACTGAGAAGACTTCAGTGCAATAAGACATTATGAGCTGCTTTAAGGCAATGAGAACACTTTCCACGGAGCGACTAGGCCTGATAGAGAAGATATCTGCAGGGGTCAAGTGTGGGTCATGCTCCTTGAAAAGACATTTGACCATTCCTGACTGTCAATGGGAAAAACTGTCATTTTAACAATGGCAGTATTACAATTACAGCCGTAAACATAATCACAGTCGATAATCCAACAAGTGTTTCCTGCTCAGCCTGAAGCCGTGACCTTCGTAGGTCTTCTTTTGTTTACTCCTCTCCCTCCTTGAGTCCATCGATTTGAAAACGTGTTTATTTCCAGCGAACACCCATCACGCCGTAATCTCTGTCACCTTGAGAAAATGTACATCGGGAACATAAAGGCCACGAATCAATATTTCATAATTTCACCCTCCGCCGCTCTCTCACCCACCTAGTGCTGAAGAGCAGGAACAAAACGAGATGAAGACCGAGCGCTTGTGTGACTATTTAGATCCAGGATCGAACATGGGCGCGTGTGGGGATTCTGTATATTGGATTAAGGCCTGTCCATAAATTTCATCATTGGTCTACTGCAAAGCGTACTGCCTGTTTATAACAGTTCCTTTAAAAAAATAAGAACAAACGTGCTGTACTTCCTGCCCAGAATTTGCTCAAATTTGGACAAAGATAGTTAGCTTCATTAGCCATAGTTAGCCAGTTAGCTTCGAAAATGGATCTTCACTGATTTTTTAGTAAAGATTTACATTTATTATTTCCATTTCAATTTCCTCCATGCGAGGATGATGAAGGCAAACTGCGCTCTGAGGTACATTCAGTGCAGCAGATCTTTTTTTGTAGCCGTCCCCAGGCCTGCGTTGTCCCTGGGCTTTGAAGGCAGCTCCTTTGACCTCATGTCTGGATTTTTGCTCTGTCAGCTATGAGGCCTTCTATAGAGAGTTGTGTGCCTTTGCAAACCATGTCCAATCAGTTGAATTTATCACAGGAGTCCAGTCAAAGTGCAAAAACATTTCAGCAGCGACCGAGAGCGCTACATGACCTGTATTAGATTTTTTGGTGCAACAGTGCTTCTACTGTTTTTACTCTACTGAATGGTGCCAACATTTTTCCTTTGATTCAGTCCCATGTGCCTCTAACTCAGTCAGTCCTGGAGGGTCATTGTCCGGCAAAGTCTGGAAGTTCTCGTCTTCAAACACACTCACCACACCTGGCAATTAGCAGGTGACCTGAACCAGGTGTGTTTGGGCAGGTAGATCCCCAAACTGTGCTGGACACGGGCCCTCTAGGAGCTGGACACCCCTGGAATAAAGATCCTTCTTTTGCACCATGGCAGCTCGGTCAGTTATCCTCAGGCCTCTAATGGGGCCACTGCTGCAGTCTGCTTGATGTACTGTAGCAGGTAAAGGCCGAGAGGCTGCACGTTCATGTATTCCGTCGATATGGTCCGTGGCCACTAGGGAGCAGCGCCATCCCCCGGCCTCATCCGTCTCTTCCGCTCTCCTGTAACGTCTTAATCATGGCTGCGGCAGCCGCTCTGTCCGAACAGCCGAGTCTGAAGCGGCCCCTCCGCCCGGAGAAGCAGGTCTGAGAGGCGAGTGGTGTAATAGGACAGCGATGGTTTTATTGCAGATCGGCAGTGGAATTGATTCCCGAGACCCGGCCGTGTGGTGGACGAGATAAGCGCGGCAGTGCAATCCATTCCCGTGCCTATGGTGGAGGCTCCATTACAGGGGTGGAGGTGGGGAAAGTGCGTGTTGGAGTGGGGAGGGGGATCCGTGAAGCCTTTGTGACTTTCCAAGTTTATCAAAAGGAAGTCTCACGCCAGCAGCTGACCCAAGTGGTGAACTCAGGTTATCCGTCATCTGATTGGTCACCCTGCAAACTACCGCACTCTAGCAGGAGAGAATGGGGAGCGTGTATGTAGCGTGTAGTGTTTGTTCGACTTTGTTGTTAGCATGATGCTAGCGCAACTTGGCAAGTGACAAAGGGAACAGAAATAAAGCCCTGAAGCTGAAGTAGCAGTTTTTCTGCACTTCTGACCATGGTCGCAAAGCAAATATGGGATATATATAACAATAGCATTGCTGTTACTTATGTAAATTAATAACACATCCCCATGTTTCTGTGAGATATCGCTACATAATTGTCATACAACATATTGATTATAGCAATATCGTGGTATCGCGATAGTATCGCTATTGTGGGCCACATATCGCATATTGCATTGTATCATGAGATACAATTCCCACCCCTAGTTAATATGTCGTTTTATGCAAATTCCCATTCCCCACATTGAAGCGTGTTCTTTAAAACAGAGTGAAAATATTACAGTTTCAGTTAGAGGGGGATATCTGATAAATGATTAAACATAAATAATTACATAACAGATGAACACAGTATATTAAATAAAACAAAACTAAAACTAACAAAACTAAAACTGTGTATGTTATAATAAAAATATATAATACTGTATTTATAAAAATAATTACGAATAACTTAAAACATGGATTACTACAAATGCATTTTTTTATTATATTACACATTTTCAGCAATATACATCTACACTGCTTTACATAACTACTCATAACTACATAGCTACTCAATAACATTTATAAAAAAATGTGTTAATGGCACCAAAGGATGCTGAAGGATTCTGGGGCTTTTTTATACATCCTCGAGTGATCGGTTAGTGGCATTACTGATTGGCTGTTTCTGGTGGGTCCAGGAGATGCTGAGATGTTTCCTGTAAGCTCCTAGTGCTGAACACACTAATGAATCATCAGCTTTGTCAGTGTGTAGATGAACTGCTCTATAATTACTGAAGACCAGCACAAAGACAACGCTCCAAGAGCCCCAGCCATCCAGACGCACTACTTGGTGGTGTCCTTGCTTAGAGGTTGGAGCCTGGACCCTGCTGCCCCTCGTCCTGCTGCTCAGGCAGGGGATCGCTCTCCCGTATCTGTCCGCCATGGGGCTGGCGTCTGTCACCGGCTACTTCTCTCCTCCATACTGGCCTTTACTCAGAGCAGAGGGGCAGCACACAGATAAGCTATTGAGCCTCTGCATCACACAGAGAAGCCATCAAGCCATGAAATCTGAGCATGAGAGAGGTGCTCACACACACCAGCAGACAGTGAGCGGGATGTCTGCTCTGAGACCACAGCAGAAATGTGGGTGAAAACCTACAAATACTCCCTGCAGTTTTTAAACCCTTGAAAATGTTCAAAAATCAAACATCATCTGACGTCCTAAACACATCCCAATTAAATAATCAGACAAAATATTACGCATTTATTTTTTAAGGAAAATGTGAGGGGCAAAAGTATGTGAACCCCTACAATTAGCAAGTAAACTGAAGGTGGAATTAGAGCCAGGTGTTTATACTCAAAGGAATGACAATTTGCATAGTGGAGTGGTGGGCTGCTTTATGAATAAATGAATGTAAATGTAATAGTAATGCATGTATGAATAAATGTAAATGTATATGAATGTCCAAGGATGCCCTCATGTCAGTGTTACCTTCTGTCTTCCCTTTAGTTATGCTGTCATAGTTTGTCTTGTCGGAATTCCTACATACACATTCCTACATTCCTACAAGAATCAACCAACAGTGGGCACCCCGGCGATCTTTTTCCTTCTCTCTCAACAGTGCCCCCTAGTGGACTTTTAAGTAGAGCATGCATAACTGGAACCTCCTGCTCACCTTTCCCAGACTACTTCAACTACCATCTCCCTGTACTTTATGCATATACTAAATCTTTTGCTCCAAGCTATTGGCTTCTCACTCTGAGAAGTCTCAAAACTGAGACTCTTGGGTGAGTTCAGATAAAGTTGGACTAAGGGATGTTATGCTGTATTGCTCTTTGAATGTAAGAATAATCAAAAATCAATAAAACTGAATTCAGCTTTAGTTTTAATTGCTTTGACCATGATTTGGCTTCTGTTGCTTGGTCCATCCTGAGCGAGTGTGAGACTTAACTGGTTGCCAGAAGTATTCGCAGACTCGAGAAGTGAAATCAACTTGGTTTAATAACCATAAA
>JBBIGC010000024.1:2957530-2968028 GCA_037576955.1 Lepidarchus adonis
TGTGTGTGTGTGTGTGTGTGTGTGTGTGTGTGTGTGTGTGTGTGTGTGTGTGTGTGTGTGTGTGTGTGTTTTAGTGTGCATGTGCATGTAGTGTATACTGGTTCTGATGGAGATAAGGAGAATTTTAAAACAAACACAGGAATGTGCAGAATATCCTCTGCTTGTTGACCAGGAAAGCAATGAAAAACAGACAGTAATGTTGTTTAATGTCCATCAGAGGAGTTATCAATTATAATCAGACTTTTTAATTCAATTTATGGACAGTTTAGATCACAAGGAGCAGAAAAAAAGTAGTGACTGTATGTCAGTTATTGTTATTATCATTTGCTATACTAATACAATGTAATAATATAGTAGTTAGTAGATCATTACATTGGGATTCCATATACATTACCTTTAAATTCTATATTGATGAGTTTTTGACAAAATATAGAGAATCATTTCAAAGAGCATGCACAATATTAAGCTACAGATAAGAAATCATATAAATTGAATTATACTATGTATTTGTTATTGATGAGAAGCCCAGCTTTCCAGACGTATAATGCGACAGTGATAAATAAATATAATTATTAAAGGGACAGACTTTTCAGAAAAGTGGTGAAAATGGTGTGAGGTTGGTGTGAATTGCACAGGGATTGGTTACTGTGTCCCGTGTCTCATAGCTGAATTTTGGAGGTCTTACGAACACAGGAAACCGAGTAGCACTGATGAAGACATCTCCCTATAAACAAACACACCAGGCAGGCCCAACTCCTCACCACAGCTGTCATGCAAGCGCCCCAGTGCACTCTGACTTTCTGCCTGTCTGATTTTTCTCCCAGACATTAGGAAGAGTTACACTTCAAAACAAACCCACCCAATGCATAATAATGATTATTTGTTCACATTTCAAAAAAGCAAAAGGTGGAACATTACTGTTAACAACATAAGAAGAGAGGGAAAGTCATTTGGAGAGATTAGCACAAGTTATTTGAGGCTTTTCCATTGCAGTACTACACTGCCTGAGGACCTACTTCAGGAACTGCAATAAAAAAGATTTAAAACACCGCTATTATACACTTACAGTTCCACTCGCTTTGCCAGAATAAAGTCTGTTGAGGAAATTATTTGTTCAAGGAATTTTAAGCTGTTTATTTTCAACATTTCAGTAGGAATATGTCTGCTTAAAGGTGATCATAGCATTTATCCTTACAACGCCATAGCCTGGGCTGTCTACTTAAGATAATAAATCTTTCATTTGAATTAGAAAGTAAGATCTTTCCTTCTCAAACTCATGATGTCATGGTTCTCAATATGTGCTTCACAATAGTAGATAAAGGGGTCTATTAGATCTGTAAGCGGTTATATGTTATTGAATTATGCCATATTAAATACATCTGAGACACAGCACATCACTCCCATCTTTTTTCTGAGCCAGTATTCTGTAAATCTTTACATGATCATTTACAGAACCATAAACTCATAATTGGCTAAACCTAAATCACAAAATATTTTCTGTGCACAAAATATGTTTTGAAATATTTTACTTTTTTGAAGTTTCATACATTGGTGCAGACAAAAGCACAGTAGCGTCATATTTAAAATATCTTTTTTTATCAGTGAATTCTATTCACCTATTTGAAAACCCAGCTTATGCCAACTTTGAAATATATAGTTGGTCTGTTTTGATAAATTTATTAACTCATATGTTATTAGAGCATATGGATTAGACTAAACTATTATATTGTAAACATGCAGTTTTATTATTTTTAGTAGTATGTATATATATATATATATATATAACAGTTTAAGGTGATTTTGTAATTGAAAAGATGTTAAAACAGTCTCACTTTGACATGGGAAAATACACAATATTTTCAGCAAACCTTGGTGAATAGTTACTTTTAAAAATAAAACCATTATTTTGGCACTGTGCAAAAGTTTGGGCCCCCTTAGAGTTCCAAAGTCTCAGATTATTTTTTACAAGGTTAATCAGTGCTTTAGAGCTGTTGCATGACAACAGCTGTCATTAGTAAATGCCAGCTGGTGCCAGTTTCAAAGCTTTACAAATACTCTGACTCTTCAAGCCTTGTGCACACACTTGTGGACACTCAACAACCATGGGTCTGATTTGAATAAGTTAGCACTACATAGGCTCACGTAGTGTTAACTATGTAGGAACACGCCATGCCATTCACAAATGCAGGTTAAAGCTCTATTATGCCAAGAAGCCATATGTGAACATGATCCAGAAACAGCTCCATCTTCTATGTGCCCAAGTACATTTAAAATAGACTAATGGGAAGTACAAAACTGTTGTGTAGTCTAACAAATAAAATTTTGAAATTCTATTTGGAAAACATGGATGCTATGTGATTAAAGATGAGAGGGACCATCCAGCTTGTTAGAAACATTCAGTTCAAAAGCTTGCGTCTCTGATGGTATGGTCGTGCAACAGTCCCTATGGAAATGACATGATGCTCATCTGGAAAGGAACCGTTAATGTGGAAATGTATATACAGGTTTAGAGCAATATATGCTCCTATCCAGATGTCTTCAGGCCTTGCATATTGAATTGAGACAATGCTAAACTGCAAACTGGATCTATTAAAACAGCATGGCAAAAAGAGACTAGGTACTTGCCTACCAACAAAAAAACATGTGGCGCAAACAAAATAATATGACAAAGAAGACCCAAGACTTATGAGCAGCTAAAATCCTATACCAGACAAGAATGTGTAAACATTTCTCTCCTTAAAGTTGAGCAAGTGGTCTCCTCAGTGCCCATACAGTGGGTATAGAAAATAATCACCCCTAATCACCATCTAGATGTGCAAAGTTGATAGAGAAGTATCCCAACAAACTCAAGACTGGCATTGAGTCCAACAAAATATTTTTCTGAACTTTTTCAACTTTTTCTGTTTTGTGTGTTTTCATTTAAGGCTGTAAAACAAAAAAGGGAATATTTCAAAGGGAGTGATTATTTTCTATACCTACTGAACATTAAAGTAATGTTGCACAGTGGTAAACATGGCTCTGTCCCAATATATTTTGACATGAGTTGCTGCCATCATATTCAAAATGATATTTTCTTGAAAATGCATTTTGAAGAAAGATTTACTTAATTTAAACATTTGATATGTTTTCTATGTAATAAACTCAAATTTTGGGGAACTGTGGTTGGAATTCATTCTGTTTAGATCTTCTCAAACATCAGTATTTATCAACTGTAATGTGAATTTATTTGAATATTGATCATTCCATGCAGGTGTGTTCATGTGTTCATGTGCTTGGTACAGAATTCGGAGAGCAGTGAAGAGCCGGTGGTCGACGGTGAGCAGAAGGAAGCAGGCCAGCCTCCCTGGGATCCAGAAGCACTGGACTGGGAGCAGACATCTCAGGACAGCCCTGAGAGAGGGCAAAGAGACAAAGAAGGTAAGACACAGAGGCCTTATTTGGTCGTGTTCAGCTTGACTCGGATAGTACGTTTATTTAATGCATCAAATCTTGACAGTGATCAAGTTTCCAGATTCAGCTGAGAACAGAGTGATGCAATACTGTAGGCAACAAAAATAGCAAGGTTAATATGTACATAAGTCATGGATAAAGACTTTCAGAAGACTGGTGTTAGATGACAGAACAGCAGCATTATTTGTTATATAGTGAAAGTATTGTGCTAGTATCTTATCATACCACCTTGTATATCAGCTATTATTTGGACCTGCAGCAAATAATAGTTCATAGACAAAGTTTATAGACAAATTCAGTACATAAAATTAGTTGGTTCTTGGCTTTGAGCTTCTTTGCAAAACTTTTACATAGTATAAGATCTTAGGTTCTTTAAGAAAGTTATTTATTATCTTTCTTAAAAGAGTGTACTATACCCTACATGCTTATAGTATTTTAACATTTCACATTTCAGTTTATGTAAAAATAGCAAATAATTGCTAAGTTTCCCAACCTTTCCCAACTTCTCTTTATCCCTTAGAATTTAGACTATTTATGTTACTGGGACTTTAAGAGTTATATATAGTTGTTGTTGGAACACACACCATATTTGTAGCTTTTCTTTTTTTTATTACTTGAAAATTCATGCTGAACAGAGCAGTAGAAATGGCACAAAGTGACTTTGAATGCATGTAGTTACATTAAATTGTGTAAAAAGACAAATCCTACTGTAAATAATAATAACATAGTTATTATTATATTTCCTTAATTTCAGCATGAATGGATTCTGCTAAATAAATGCATTGTTGTGACAAAAACAATTCAAAATAGTCTGTAGTTCAGTTTCTATACATACACTACCAGTCAAAAGTTTGGACACCTTCTCAATCCATGTTTTCCTTAATGTTACTACATTGTATATACATACTGAAGACATCAAATATATGAAGCAAGATATATGGAATTATGTAGCAAAGACAAAATGATAAATAACTCAAAGTTTCCACCCTTTGCTTTGTTGACAGTGCTGCAAACCCTTGGCCTTCTCTCATTAAGCTTCATGATGTAGTCACCTGAAATAGATTTCACTTCATAGGTCAGGGCCTGGTCAGGGTCCATTTGTGGAATTTCTTGCTTCTTAATGGAGTTGGGATCATCAGTTATGTTCAGAAGTCAGGTTGGTACACAGTTGACAGCACTATTTGGCTGTTAGTATTCATATTATGGCAAGAACCATTGAGCTCAGTAAAGAGATATGACCGTCCATTATTACTTTTAGAACTGAAGGCCAGTCAGTCTTTAAAACAGCAAGAACATTGAATATGTCCAAACCTTTGACTGGTAGTGTAGACTGTGAACATCACAATGCTTACAAACTATATTAATCTCTTTTATTTATAAACAGTGGTATTTTGCTTAAAATATCCCTTTTGGCTCTTTTGTATTTAAGACTGCACCTTGATATAAGTGCTAATATTCTTACTTACCACTAGGAGCACCAGTGCATTCATTTGACGGACAGTCCAAATAAACACACAGGCTTGCATAATTTGTGAGCTGCCAAATATTTACAAATCCATCCAACCACTATTAGCATGTTTTGAGTGCCCAAATGGAATTATAATTAGGGCCAAAAGGAATGATCAAATTCATATCAGATGTGAAGCAGTGCGTGTAGCAGATCAGATTTGAAAACGGCTAATACTTCAGCCCCAACTTCAGCCCCGGATTTTCAAAGGTCCATTGGGCAAATCCCACAATCAAGGCATAATCTGTGTGTGTTGCTTCGCTTGCCAAGCTGGTGCTGGTGTGTAGGAGAATCCGGCGGTAAACGAACCTAGCATGCCTTTTATCAGATTGGATTTGTTGCAGTGGCAAGCTGGAGGTTAATGAACCACACCCTGTAAACTGCACTGCCTGAACTGATAATCAGAGTGGCCTAATCAAACTGGGGAAGGGATGTGGGCCGCTGCTAATGTTCCGTGCACAAATCTGATGGGTTGCTTTCCCAAAGCAACTTCCAGATGCATAGGAGAAACATGGAGGCCCTGCTTACTTCATATTCCCCCCAAAAATCAACCCCAAAAAGCCTATCGATTGCAGCCATACTATTTTGTCTATAGAAAGGTTTGCGTGCAATCACGTTTTCCTTGAGCGAGATGAAACAAAAGGCGCTTTGTGACTGGACTGGGGAAAGTGAGGTCTGGGGTTTGCACCATATGGCTGGATGGCAGCCTGTTTTGCAGAACGATGCATTTAAGAGAGAAAGGGGGCTGTTGAAGATGTTTATTTCACACAAGACCACTTAGATGGATTGCGCTGCCAAAGCTCCATCTTCCAAATATTGGCTTATGTAATGGCACGAGGCAGGCTGAGTGCTATGAGCGTCGTCTTCTGCTGACGCTAGCTGACCGGCTTCCTCCCCACTCATTATACTGGCTTATACAGGGTCAAATTTCTCAAAGCTCTGCTGAAGTTAGAGATTTTAATTGCTGATAACTCTATAATGATTACCAAACTGCATCTACTTTAGCTAGGAAATGTTGCAAGATGGGTTTTGCTGGGCGTTAAGAAGTCCACCTTACTTATGCTAATGCAATTTCAGTGGGCCATCAATAAAATTTGAAAGGGTTGGAGTGGAGTTTCCATGCTTTGCCGGGGAAAGGAGGCCCCAGCTCCAATTACTTGAGAGAGAGAGAGAGCAAGAGAAAGAGAAAGAAAGAGTGATGGAAGGATAGAGGAATAGGAGATCACCCATCTGTTAAAGATTAGGAACAAGATGCCTTCTAGTGGATTCAGTGGAATCATGGGACTGTGCCAGCATTTGTCTAAATCACAAGCAGACGCTGCAATTTGCAATGAGGCTTTACCCCCTTGTCCTCTCACTCTTTTTTATGTCTTTACCCCTACACTTAAAGATGGAGCGACGCCATAGAAGAGCCGCCAGAAGATCTCTAATTTCCTTTCAGTAAATGGCTCTTCATATGTTTAGCATACACTCACTTTCCACTGACAATAATTTGAACACTATTTCATGCGCACAGTAAAATAACTTAAACTTGTTCACTAGAACTGGCCTGACATTAGCTTCTAGTGTGTTTCCTATCTTTGTACAAAGTGCAGGGATCACCTTTTCACTTTTTAAAATAAAGAGTTTAATCTCAGACATCTGTAGCTGGTAGAAATAGATGTCCGTACTCTCTCTGAATGAGAAGGACTGTCCTCCCTCTTGTTCAAGTACTCAGCATGAAGTTAGTCAGTGTGTTCATCTTTTAGTGGATGTTATACATTCTGTGTTCTCCTCAGAGCATGTTGAGTAGATTAAAAAAGAGCAATGACAGGATTCATGTTTCTCGGAGGAGAAACCCCTCTCAGCAACCCCTCTCATTTTACAGGCTTTGAATAATCACTGCTGTTTTTTGTGTAGTACTCATGTTTAGTATGTATAGTCACACTTCATATTAACCATAGCTTTATTTTGTTTTAAATTATTAACAAAAAGTTTGATACATTTAAACATCTGTTATTACAATAGACATACAAAAGATGCTGAATGACCTGGAACAGTATTCAGTGGTGTTTTAATGGTAATTTTAGGGTGTTTTACCTAATGCATAGCTAAGTTCATGGTCCACTGAGCAGTCTAATTATATATACACACACATACACACACAGACACACACGCACGCACACGCTCACGTGCACGCACACACACACACACACGCACATGCACACACACACACGCACGCACACACACACACACACACACACACACACACTATAGACAAGATTAAAAGTCGAGGTCTCTTAAGCAACAGAAGTCAGTAGAAATTAATAATGGTCTGAATAAGAATCCCATTAATAATTCATTAAGACTAATGGGATCTCACCAGCGACGGGACACAACTCACCAAACCTCTGTCTGTCTGTCTGACTACTGACTGTCTGTCTGACTACTGACTGTCTGTCTGTCTGTCTTTCTGAGTGATTGTCTTACTATCTGTTTGTCTTACTGGCTACTGAGTGACTAACCTGACTGTCTGTCTGTCTATTTGCCTGTCTGTCTGTCTGCCTGACTACTGACTGTTTGTCTATTTGGCTATCTATCTGTCTGTCTGAATATTGACCATCTGTCTCTCTGACTACTGCATGCCTGTCAGTCTGACTTTCTTGTCCGATTTCCTGTCTGTCTATCTGATTACTGACTTTTTCTCTATCTGTCTGTCTGCCTGACTGACTGGCTACTGCCTATATGTCTGACAACTATATATAACAGCTCGTCTCTTATTGATGCCGTTTTCAATAAACACTGGGTTTAAAGAGGGTCAGAGTAACCCCCTCTCTCGCCGAGCTTTCACTTTCTACCTCCGTGTTTTAACAGAACTTTTTCCCTAAAAGGTCTAATCGGCTTAAAACAAACCTCTGATTTCTGAGAACAGTTATATGAGTAACGTGTGTAATTATTCATTTCTGTCGCGATATCTGAGGATTATTGACAGATATTAAGCGTCTCTGTTTAGTCAGTGCTAAACCACTCCCACAATAACAGCAGCCAATCACAGACGAGTATCACAACCGAACAGACAGAGGGATGATTTTAGTGAGAAGCTGCAGGACATTTTGTGGCTGTAAATACCATCACCATTCCGTCTGTGAGGAGAATAACAACAACTCTCTATTAAACGCCGGGACGTCCCAATCATTTTTAGATTAAAAGCCCAGGCTACTATTGGAAGATATCCAATATATTATCTATCTACTGCAAACTACAGAACGATTTTTATATATTAACTGTACAATAAAATATAATTAAAGAGTGCAATTTGTGTGTAATTCACTCATGACTATGTGAAGAAAATTCTGCTGCATTGTTAAAGGTGAATGGGTCACTGTAAAGAAAGATCGGCCATAATGAAGCAATTTTATTTACCTACCAGTGAAATAAACAGTTGGAGGAAAACAGAGCATCATTTCTGAATCCCAAACACAGCTGAACATGCTGAACAAGATGTGAAAATTCTCTCGTTTCATGTTTCCAGGCTCCCAGCTCACTTAACTCGACCCATCAGCTAATTAGCAATCCCTTTCTGAGTTTCAGACGGGATGTTAGCAGAAGGAACGCAGAGGAACGTGTGGTGCAGTGGCAGAGCTGGGAATCAATGGCCTAGATTGTTCCCTCACAGCACTGCACAATGCTGCAGTGACGCCCGGCTCGTGCCCTTGTACTCCAGCGCCAATTCAGCTTCAGATCTGGAAGAATTCCAATAAGGAAACAAGGGAAACAAAATCGGACTAACGTGGCGAGAGCTCACTGCTGCCGTCCAATCCTGCAGGCACTGCTGGAATATAATAGACGGAGGCTTCACCAAATCTCAGACACACATGGAGGTGAAGTGGAAACAGATCCAGTTTATTGAAGGAAGCACATAGTAAGGACACACTGGAGAACCGATATTCTGTCATACGTCCATATCTAGGATTTGGTCAAGGATCTGAGTCCTGGGGTAAACTCTCTGACCTCTTAGTCTCCGTGGAAACCCTGGAGTCTGACCTCATAGACTGACACCTATATTAACTAATATAAAAGACCTCCAGAGGCATGACCTGCCTGTTATCGGCTGCTTCCCGGCCTAGCTGCCGTATTAACATATGACATATTAACATATAACATAGTCAGATGTGTTCTGCATTGTATGTTTTAAATAATTGAAAAGTCAAAAGAATTTTAATCACAAAAAGCATATATAAATAAACCAAGAAAATAATTATGGAAATAATTCTGAATAAATCTGAAGCTTTAAATATAACTGTTTTAACAATGTAGCACTCTATCAAATCCATACTTCACAAAGAATAAGATTGGTATTGGGAAAATTCAATAAAGCTCAATATTTCATGTTTAATAATTTGTTGAGAAGCAATGTGGATGTATGTGAACATTACGTTTCTGACAGAGCCGGAGGTTTTAGGAACCAAATGTGCCACTATTTTAGCATATTTAACATAAAAAAAATCATAAATTTGGACCCCGTTAAATAAAGTAATATGAACCTATTTAGAAACACATAGACTCCACCTTAAAAAATATAACCCATCCCAACAGGTGAGTTGGTCCAGGTGTGTCCACTGCTGGTCTAAACTCTCATCAATAGTCAGTTTCTGAGCACAGAGCTGCTTTTATTAACTGTGCTCTATATTATTCCATATATTTGTTTCATATAAATGATAATACAAATACATAAAAAACTATAGAATATATCTTTGTTTTACATACAGATAAAAACAATAAACTAATTTAAAAATCTAAAATAGATAAATCAAATAATACACAACAATAAACTGATGAAAAATGAAAAACTACATACAAAATTAATTTTAACACATTCCACATTCCAGTCACCTTTCAGGAGTTCGGCGTTTTGCATAACAATCTTAGACGGGGTTTTACCAAAAGCCTGGCAACCGTATTCCCAATTAAACATGGAAATTACCAACGGAGACACAAACGTTGATGATTCTGCATCATTTCTACATCACAGCCCATCACTCAATCATCCCAGATACTAAAACATCCCAAAATTCAGCGGAAAAGATCTAAAACTCCACTTTTCCTCGTGCCAGCGATACACCGTAATGGAAAGTGTATTGTGTCTGAAAGGAGGCTGGTGGACTTGGGCCTTCGGGCGACGAATGGTACAGATGTGAGAAAAAGTGGAGGAGAGGAGAACATCAGATTTCATCAGCCAGGCAGCAGAAGAAGGAGAACACCATGAAGGCTCTGATCTCTACACACTTCCAGCACTATTTCCCCTCTGCTTCGCGCCCTGAAAAGCTGCCATACTCCCTTATGCTCCAACAGCTGTAGCTTTCAGAGGCCGTCGCTTTGCCCGGACTGAGGCTGCCAGTCTGCCAGGAGCCAGTCACCTCATGATTTAATAAGTCAGTGACACTTTAACTTTGCCGTTGTTTTGCTTGAAACCCGGTCCACACCCACCTACTGTACACACACACACACACACACACACACACACACACACACACACACACACACACACACACACACACACAC
>JBBIGC010000024.1:3023783-3036412 GCA_037576955.1 Lepidarchus adonis
TCCAAAGTTTACAGCCAATCACATCAGCTGAAGTTGGAGAGAGGGATTTAATGTTGACTACGCTGCGCTACATTCGCGTATTGTAGTCTCTCTCTCTCACAGGAATTAATTGTAGGTTTGACCAGAGAGTGTTCACGTTTGATTCAGTCAACACCACACAAAAATGGCGGCTCATCAGCTGGAAGTATAACTTGTTCAATTTATAAAACTCTTTCATTCGTGATTGAACCTCACTTAATTTAAAGTATTTGAACGCGTTTAGTTAACGTTTAGTTAACGTACAATTAATTCCCTGCAAGAGAGCACTACAATGCGCGAATGTCAACAAAGTCAACAAAGATAATTGCACTTTGTTTGATTGTACTTTGGCTAAGACACTTTTATTATAGTGTGGTTTCTAAACTGGTCCTGAAACCACAAAATATCCAAATATATGTGTAAAAATACCAGGGAAATTGGCAATTGACCTAGTCAGTAAGGAGAATTCTACAGCGAAACATGGCATTAGAGATTAAAATTGTATATTCTATAGATCAACTCTTTGGGACATAGAAGTCGGGAAGTCAGGAGTAAATCCAAGAAAAATGTGTCTTTGTCCCAAACTATATGGAGGGCACTGTTAATCGGTTTGTTAATAAAAGCACATTGTTTAACAAGCAAGATTCTGATCTAATGTTGAGCTTGTTGTCCCCAGACTCCACAGAGACAGAGCAGGCTATTCTGCCGCTACCAAGACGGGAACAGGAATCCTCGCCTCCTGCTCAAACCTATGAAGGAAGAGGATGAGTGGGACAGTCCTCACATTGTCCGGTACCTGGAGGCCCTCTCCGATGAAGAAATTGAGAAAATTAAAGAAATCGCAAAACCCAAGGTAACACCATGACATTACTAACTAATATATTAATAATTAATAAGACAAAACCTCACATTATTTATTTTTCTGTCTAGCTTGCAAGAGCAACAGTTCGAGATCCAAAAACAGGTGTGCTGACGACCGCTCAATACCGAGTGTCTAAGAGGTGAGTACAGCAAACCTGTATGTGTCTTTCAGATTAGTTGCCATGACAATACCTGAGCAAAGCATGTAAACCTTGTAGGAAGTGTTGCATGACCCTGGGATGGCCAAAAATAGTCCAAAAAAGGACAACCTTAGAGTGCCCTTGCTAACCCCACTCCAGTATTAAAAGTACCTACAATGTGAGTATAGAACTGGGCCGTGGAGTAAAGGTAGAAGGTGGCCTGGACCGACTCCTTTGTACTTTGTGAGGGAATTTGTCTGTTCAAAAGGAGGCAAACTACCAACATGTGCTGGATATTTCCAAACTACTACACTTAGAATGCTTAATTCCAAAATGATTAAAAGTGTTATTGAATGGAAAGATAAAATAACACATTCTAAACACGCTTTTGTCCCAACTTCTGTTCATTCCATAGCCATCATATTCTAAATTTGTATATAAGTTTCTTGAATCAATGTATTACAGATTTTGTGCTGCCAATTGGGGTTGTACATTATCCTTGTAACTACTGAAGAAACCAACTTTAGGCCTCAGATATGTTAAGGGGTTATTAACATTTCTGGGGGTAAGAGAAAAACATTGTAAAATAGATTTTTCAGTGAATCAAGTGGTTAGAATTTTCATAAGGCAGCATCTTTCAGTCTAAAGCCTTGGGTTATCGAAAATGATGAAAGAGAATAAAGCATTATATTCAAATACTATTCACTGATATGTGGGCAGCTGTTTAAAAACCTGTCTACATTTCTATCAATTCCCTTTCTCAACTTAGAGATCCAGGTATGTTCAGGGGTTTGCACTGAGCCACTTAAGAATCTTTGCTAATAAGTAGGTAATTGCGTCGCCTGATTGCTCAGCTCCAAAAACAAAACCGGTTGTTAATGTATCTGTCTGTTTGTGATTTGTAGTGCATGGTTGGAAGGAGAAGATGACCCAGTCATTGCACGTGTCAACCAGAGAATAGAAGATATTACTGGTCTTTCGGTGGATACTGCTGAACTTCTCCAGGTAAAAAAATAGGAAATCTTCCAACTTTAGTCATTTCTAATTATATCGTTTTCTTCTAAATAGTAGGAGCTCTGCTTCCTTTTATCACTTCTATGTTCTTGATTTAAATTATCAACTGAACCACCTGTTGTTTTATCGAGTTAAATTAATTGCTGGAAATGCATTTTGTTAATCAGTTAATTGACCTCGAGATTTGAGATGTTCTTTAATTTAGAACACTGTCTTATTAGCCAGATGCTAATATGTGCCACTATGCTAACAACATCCCTGTTTTAAAGTTTTAATGTCTTGAAAGTTACAGATGTTTGATATTAATCATGATTGGGAAGGTTTATATTGAACAAAAACAGTGAAACATCTCCTTCCCATATCAGTCCTCCCATATTTTCTGTTCTCTTTTGTACAAACCTGTAACATTGGTAAATGTTCTTGATCCTTTAGTTACCCGACACAACTTTTTACTTTAGGTTTTTGGCATTGCCTTACATTGATTGAGATTTCTCTGTCTTGCAGGATTCATATAAAAAACTGATTCAATATTTACTTATATTAATCAAGTTTGTCAGCCATACCACTAAATGTTCTTTCTTTTTACTTTTGTCAGTTAAGGTTTAAGAGAGAGTTTTGTTTTTAATGCAAATTGTCACTTGATATTGGGTTAAATATATAAATAATTAATTATTTTTTACTTTGATGTAAAATAACATTTATTGTTGCAGATCTGTACACATGCTCTTCTTATTAGGTTATAAACAAGATGCAGAAAAATGGTTAATCTCATAGTTTGTTTACCAAAAACTTTTCTTCAATGATTAATTGGCTGTTTAACTCTCACTTGCTACTTGCATGAAGTCATCTGTTGTAGCTGGAATGATCTCTGTTGTTCAGATCTCTGTTCCCTACTGTTTTTGACATAAACAGGTCGCTAACTATGGAGTTGGAGGTCAATATGAGCCACATTTTGATTTCTCCAGAGTAAGTACTTTTAAGTGACTTGAATGGCTGTTTTTGCAAAGAATGTATTTATTTGATTGAAGCTGCGCTCAGTAGCCTACAATGTACTGTATATCTTTCAATAGTAGCCTGGGCGTTTATTAAAAAAAACGCACGAGTTGGCAACACACATACGGTAGTAGAAAGCAGTTGAATGCATGTGTTACGTCTCCTGTTTTCGCCTTACAACCGTGGTCAGAAGCCAGTAAAAACGAATTTTGCTTCAGTGCAGAGTGGCATTGAGCGTGATGCTGATTGGGACCAGTGTTATTATTATTTCCACTCCGTACAAAGCAGTCACGCTGCTCTGCTAACCTGTGCTCTCCCCACTAATGGACTACAACTCCCAGCAAGCAACGCTCTCTCCACCCCATTTCTGCCTGCATTACCCACCTGTTCTTCACTTCACAACCTACACAGTCCATAATGCATTGCTCCGCATGAAACACACCACATCCCACAACATGTGTTACTCATTCATGCATGTTACCAGCTGTTTATAAAGCCCAGTTATGTTCAATAAAACCTCTGCAGCATCATTACAAACCTTATTATTCATCGTTATTGCATGAGTTCCAACTGACGTTGAAAATCGACTTGCGTTGCACTCGGAGGAACGGAACCCAGACGTAACTCAAGGACCCTCTGTATTTTCTTAGAGTTTGATCTGTATAATTCCCAGATGTTTGCAACTCACAGCCCATTAGCAGTTATCTCTTTGCAAGACATTTTCTTTGCCCAAGTGTCGTGTTGTGTTGTGTGTTAAGCTGTTTAAGAAGGAGATCCTATAATTTTGCAGTTCATTTTGAGTTTAAAGTTACCAACATCTGTTGCAGCGTCCTTTTGACAGCAACCTCAAGGTTCATGGAAATAGACTTGCCACCTATCTGAACTACGTAAGTACTTATGTGTGCACTCTTCCCTGCTTTTTTTCTTTACTCTGAAATTTTATCTTCATAGAAAGATGAGCCAGATGCTTTCAAATCATTAGGCACAGGAAATCGTGTGGCTACTTTTTTAAATTATGTAAGTATGTGCGTCTCCTGTCGTGCCTGGTGTGAATGACACTGTTCTGAATTGTTGCAGCTACTCTTGGCATTGATAACTTCTTTCACCAAATCATGAGCTCTGGACAAGTTTGTATCTCATTTGTTGGGATGCCAAGTTTTGTACAGAAATAGGAAAAAGTGTTTTTTTGGGAAGTGCGATACATAATATTATTATTATTTTCTACATTGAGCATAAATTAAACATTAGTTGTCTTAGTTTATATTCAAGCACTATTACTAATAGAATTCTAGAATTAGTATTAGAGATGGCATTTGCATTTGTGATGCTTTTCTAAAGTTCAGATAACCTTATTTACTGTAATTGGAGTGCCATGTTGGTTTGTTATTTGTGTGTCTGTAGGGATGTAGTGTGTGCATCTTAAACCTAAGTACATAACTACTAGAAATGAGTGTAATGTTCATATCAAAGTAATGCAGAATTTTTGTATTCATGACACTTTGAGAATGTAGTTTGCAATATTTCATGAGGTACTGACTAGGAGAAGAAATAAATTATTATATAATTAAATTGCAGATGACTGATGTGGAAGCTGGGGGCGCCACAGTATTTCCAGATTTTGGTGCTGCTATCCAGCCAAGGAAGGTAGGATGCACTGCACCCACAAAATTCAATAGGTTTTCCATATTTTTATCATATAACGTAACGTGAACATATTACGGCAATCATAACTTTGACTCTTCAAACCTTGTGTTAAAGTTGTTAAGAGTTTGAGTATTTGTAAAGCTGTGAAATTGGCAGCAGCCGACATTTACCAATGACATTTACTAATGACAGCTGTTCCCATGCATCAGATCTAATGAGCGGATTAAGGTCTGAAACCTTTTAAAAAGAATCTGACTTTGGAACTTTTAGGGTGCCCAAACTTTTGCATATAATAATGTTTTTATTTGTAATTTTTGTTCAATTTATGGCATAAAAAATAATTATGCATCAATGTTTGCTGAAAATCTAGTGTATTTTTTTCCCTGTGCTAGGGAAACAATGACAAAATCAACAAAATCTGTTATTTATCAAGGGGTGCCCAAACTTTTGCATGAGACTGTATATATATATAAACACACATTTTTGGCCATTAACTTCCTGTTGTCTTAAACGGGTTCCACAGTCCGAACCTAGTCCCTAACCTTTCACTCTTGGCTCACTTTTTGGGGGAAGTCAGTGTGTTTCTTTTAAAATTAACAATCCGATTTTGGTTTCTTACTTGGTCCAGCTCCCTCACTTTTTTAGATCCTTTCTTTAGGAGAAATAAATTGGAAGACACTAACTAGGTGATTGGTTAGGTGGAGTTTTACAGTAACTAGAGCATGTGTGGTGACCATTGGCTTTGTGTTACAAAAGACGAGGTCTCCGATTGGCTGTACCTTATGTCAATCAACTGAATGCCACAATGGGGATGGATGATGACACTTTTTTTTTTAAATGACATGCGATCAACCTACACGATCTGTACTGTTGTGTATCCTGTGCCTCGCTGTTCACTCGTTTTTACATTACGCTGCCTCACGTTTATTTTGAAAGGCTTTGTGATAGACTGGTAGATCATGATTGACATTTTGCACACCCATGATGTACAGAATGCTGTTATGAGAATAGGTGATGCTACACAATGATAACCATGTTCCTGCCTTTTTTTGACACGTTACTGGCATTAAATTCTAAATGAGCATGTGTTCGATGTGTTGTCTTTGTTTTGTTTTCAATAAAATGAGTTGAGTTTGCAAATCATCGCAATCTGTTTTTATTTACAAGTTAAACAGCTTTTCAATGTTTTTGGAAACCAAGTTGTAGAAGCTCATATTTACAATTTATTCTGCTTTACATATTCACTCAGCAGGTCGTGCACATGCACACAGATTATTATTTATTACACAGATGATATACATGAATATTTTTTCTTATAGAGACCTGAATAATGCAAGTAGCAATGTTAATAACAGTAATATAATTACTTTAATTGTATCTCTGTAACACACTGCATTGTATTGTTTGCCCAGTACTGCTGGTCAGTAATATAACTGTTTATTTTCTCCTATGTGTTCAGGGTACTGCAGTGTTCTGGTACAACCTGTTCAGAAGTGGGGAGGGAGACTACCGAACAAGACATGCAGCCTGCCCTGTTTTAGTGGGAAGTAAATGGGGTAAGTTGGACAAACTAAAATCAGGCTTCCTAACTGAAAATTACATTCATAAAGCTGAAAATCTTTAAACAACCCTGTTTTTGTTCCAAGTTATGTTAAAATGAATCGTCCTCTATCAGTAGCAAACTAGTATTTCAGCAAATATTCAGCAATCTTTAAAAGTTTAAAAAATATAAAATGTCTTAACTTTTGCACATGGCGTCTTGGTATTTTTTCCCAATATGTAACATTCAAAAAATAACAGTAATTATATATTAAAATCTACAGAATGGTGTTCTTTGTAACCTAATTTGACTGTGGTGCTCATACAATTGTAGTTAAAGGCTGCCTGTTAAACTAAAGGAAGAACTCATTTTTTTTTCCCCTATTGAACAAATAATTCAGCTGCTGCTGAATTTAAAAGAGGCCGGCGGTGATGATGTGCGGCTTCTTCACCCGAATGTTCTTTTGCGTATTTTACTGCACGGAGTTTGAATGTTTAATCATATTACCGGTTTCTTCCCATCGCTCACACTACATCACCCTGTGGAGTTATGATTGACATGGAGACAAAAGGGCAAAATGTACACGCCGAAATTTTGTTTAAACTATCTCCCTTCATCGATAGCATCCGACGACGAAACATTTTTAATAAGAAAAGGTTCTTACAGTATGATTCACTGCAGGAGGGCGGTTGCAAAAAGAGGATTATAGTACGGAAAGTGAAGTGGGTCATTGGAGACCAGCGTTGACTACAGACCGGCTACTATTAGAGACCTGCCTCTCTAGGTTACAAAGAACACCATTCTATAGATTTTAATATATAATTACTATTATTTGTTGAATTTTACATATTGTGAAAAAATACCAAGACACCATGTGCAAAAGTTAAGACATTTAATATTTTTTAAATTCTGTCAAAAACCTGAAACTGATTGCTGAAGATTTGCTGAAATATTAAAGTTTGTTACCTATAGAGGGTGATTCAATTTGTCACGACATCTCTTCATCCCGGCATTTATTGGAAATAGGCGTCAATAAGAGACGGCCAATTATTAGAAGATATACGGTATTAATATGGAAATAACACACCCTGTTTGTGTTTGTACCTCCACCTGTTGTAGTGTAGCTGACACATTTCACAATAAATCCGTATTAGCATTTGAGTCTTATATATTAAGATGAAAAGCTAGATCTGTACTTTTCTTTTTGTGATCTTTAATTTCTGTCTGAACATAAATAGCACATACCCACCTGTTGTGGTAATGTATACTGCAGTAGCAGTGGAGTGGTTGTATTCTGCCTGTTTTAAAGGACTTTACATATGCTTTTTGTGCACTTCCTGGTCATCTGTGTCATTTCAAGTTTCTCTGTTCTGGCAGTGTCCAATAAATGGTTCCATGAGAGAGGTCAGGAATTCAGACGACCATGTGGCCTCACAGAAGTGGACTAAAGCTGACGATTCTCATCTCTTCCTGCAATGCCTGAACTGTGACACATCACAAACGTATATAATCACAGCAAACCCAATGCAGTGCTGTAAAGCTGAGTCTGTCGGCCATTTTGAACACTCCAGTATTCAGTAGGTTTGACTTGATGGCAATCAGTGTTGCAACGATGAGTTTGTGTGGCATTCCCAGTGCCTGGCCTTAAGGGATTTCTTCTTTTTTATTTTTCTGTCATTGTCTTGTGGTTTAAGGATTTTCTGTTACTTCTCTACATGAGAAAAAAAGTTTTGTTTTGTCAACAAGATGGCAGATGTCCCCTGTTGGAGAAGTGTACTAAGGAGAAATGAGTGTCCGGTATGTCTGCTTTCACAAATGTGCCATATCAACATAAAAAAAACTGCATTTTCCTGCTTCATAATATTAAAGATTAATGTAAAGATTTAAAATGTTACTCTTCTGTCCCATTTAACATTTAATGTTATTGCTTTGATATTAATAAATCAATTTGCAGAAATCTTCATACCATTCAGCAGTTTAGCCCCGTCCATTCATATCAATGTTATAAACCGTTTTTAGCATTAGGCACAATGCAGCTTAGGCAGTCTGCACCAAGCTGCTTTCACATCAGCCCTAAATACACAGCAACAAAAGGAAAACACAGGTTGACAATTTATAATGCAGCAAATAATTATGACCCTTTTGCTATATAGCAAATCACAATGGAAAAAATAAGATTCTTTAAGAAGATTTTGGTAAAAGAGGTCTACCATTGCATTTTTTAAGCTGGGCAAAGCCTGTATTTCTCTTTCTCTCTCCTTTATTTATAGAATGTGTAAATTCTGCTGTTCCGTGTTTTATTGTTTAATTACATATTCTAATACAGTATTTGGTGTGCAATAAACAAGTGGCGGTGTCCTGGGCTCTCTTACATCTTTTTGAAGGCTGTGAGTTTTGATGGGGAAAGCTTTGCAGAGTAACAATACTGCACATACTAATAAACTAAGCCCAGTTTTGGCACTTTGTTCAGTCGGGACTCGGGGCCCCACCCTGGAGCCAGGCCTGGGGGAAGGGCTCGTCGGCGAGCGCCTGGTGGCTGGATCTCCAACCATGGGGTCCATTTGGCCTCAGCCTGAAAGAGTGACATGGTTCCACTCTCCGTAGGGGTCGGGTGCCTTGTGTTTTGGGTGGTGGGTGGTGGCTGAAGGTGTACCGACCCTCGGCTACCGAAACTGGCTCTTGGCACATGGAATGTTACCACTCTGGCTGGTAAGGAGCCTGAACTGGTGCGGGAGGTTGAGAGGTACTGGCTAGATATCGCCAGGCTCACCTCTACGCACAGTGTGGGCTCTGAAACCACTCCTCTTGAGAGAGGTTGGACTTTGTGCCACTCTGGAGTTGCTGTGGGTGAAAGGCTTCGGGCAGGAGTGGGCTTGCTTTTTGCCCCCCCGGCTTGAGGCCTGTATGTTGGGGTTCTTCTGCTTCTCTGCACCTACAGGTTGGCCAAAGGACTCTGGCTGTTATTCGTTGCAGAAGCACAAACGGCAGCTCGGAGTACCCGGCCCTCCTGGAGTCTCTGGAGGAAGCGCTGCGAAGTGCAGGAGACTTCAACAACACGTTGGCAATGACAGTGGCACCTAGAGGGGGGTGATTGGGAGGAACGGCCTCCCCGATCTGAAACCTAGTGGTGTTCAGTTATTGGACTTCTGGTCCATAACAAACACCATGTTTGAACATAAGGGTGTCCATAAGTGCACTTGGCACCAGGATGCCCGGGGTCACAGCTCGATTATCGATTTTGTAATCGTGTCATCTGATCTGCGACCTCATGTTTTGGACACTCGGGTGAAGAGAGGGGCTGAGCACCTGGTGGTAAGTTGGATCAGATGGCCGGGAAAGCTGCCGGATAGACTAGGCAGACCCAAGCGTACACTTAGTGTCTGGTGGAAACGTCTGGCAGAAGAAACAGTCAGAAAGATCTTTATCTGCCAACAGGACGTTGAGTCTGAATGGGCCCTGTTCCGAGCCTCCATTGTCGAAGCGGCAGAACGGAGCTGTGGCCACAAGGTTTTTGGTGCCTCTCGTGGTGGATACCTAGGGTTCGAGATGCCGTTAAGTTGAAGATTTTCCTAATTTTTTGCTTCCTGTCAAATAACTAGACTTTCATAAATTTTCTACGGAAGATGGTAAAGGGATTTAATCAGCAGTACAGTTTCAATTTACGCTGACTTTAAATATGCAGTTGGCAAAAACACAATATTTTTTTTACTTTTTTAATGTTATATATGTTGATAAATAAAAAATAATAACCACTACCATGTATTTCCCACACTTAACAGGTGCAGGTATGACAGCTTCTTATTGCCAGAAAATTTCAAGGCAAAATTATGTTCCATATTTTAGTTATGATCATAAATATAGCCCAAAAAATGGGCATTTTTGAGCGTTATGCTGTCTCACGTCAAGAAAATTTTCAGTCATATTTTCATGTATTCTGCTCCTAATTTTAAAAAATAAGCAACTGATTTGTAACATAAATTGCCACAAAAATGGAGGCAATCAAGTTTCCAGTCCCAGCTTTGAGAAAGGTATGTTCTCTTCATCTGAACAATGACTAGTCGTTTATGTAGAGTCCATAACCATTTTATACTTCTTCATTTTATCAACTTATGAAATAAATATAAATAATTTACGATGTTTGATGTTTCAAATAAATAGTATTATAACATTTTATATTTACTTTTTGTCCTTGGTCAAGTTAATAAACCAATCCACACATTGAGACTTTTTCTGAAATTTGTATCTGTAGCATCTAAGCGTCTTCTACAATAACAATCACCTGTTCTACTTATTTCCTCATTTCAACTATAAAATGCAATATACATTACAATTATTATTCTGTGGATCCTATAATTAAAAGACTTTTATAGCATCTTGCTGTACTGTTCAAAAGGTTACAGACACTACAAGTGAGACACTAATAAATATAAATACTGTGTTTTTGCTGAATGCATATCTCTCACTACAGCTAATATTGTGTTTAAATACTTCGTATGAAGTGTGACCATTGGCCTGTAGCTCTACATTTCAAATAAAACAAAGCTTTTTGTTATTTTTTTGAAGAGTAGGCATAAATGAAAAACAGTAATTATTACCTTTTGAAAAATAAACTGAGCATAAAAATCCCATGAGTCAATGAGCTGATTCAGGCCAGAATAAAAACTACTAATCAATAAAACATTACTTCAACAGTTGTTCCATGTGCTTTATCAAGATTAAAATGTGACTGTTGCGCAGTTCCAGTCTATGCGAAGCCCGTCTTTCTCCGTAATCCTGCTGATGCATTGTTTCACAACATAATTAACGGGTTTCACTATTATGGCTCATGATCTCATAGTCCTGTATTTGACTTAGACTTAGTGTATTCGCCACTTCCCTATATAAGTATAACTCTTGCACTCACCCATATCATCTGTGCTCCTCGTATGTCTGTCTGATTTCTACAGACAAAAATGGACATGAACTGGATCCTTATGCTGATATCACCTTGGACTTTCTGTGTTGCACTGAATGAGTTTTATTCCTCAACAGGTACTTTATTATATCTATGTTTATTAAAAGAAATGTACATTTCTAATTGAAATTTGTCAGCGTTTGCTAAGCATTCTGGTCCCATAGGCTAGGAAGGTATATAGCAACTTGGTTTAATTAGAACAGGAGTTCTCAATAAATTAATCAAAGATATAAACGAAGCAGAATTCTCACTTGTAGGTACAGACTGTTGTGTGTAAACTATGTCTTACTTTAAGCCTTATTTCTGTATTTGTGTCTATCACAAATGTGTGTGTGTGTGTGTGTGTGTGTGTGTATATATATATATATATATTTATGAATGAGAGAGATTATATATATATATATATATACATACACACATATATACATACACACACACATAAATATGTGTGTGTATGTATGTACCTGTATGTATATATGTATGTATGTATGTATGTATGTATGAGTGTCGAGTGTGTGTGTGTGTGTGTATATAATCTCTCTCTCTCTCTCTCTCTCTCTCTCTCTATATATATATATATAGTAATTGCCCCTCACACACGTTGATTTCGTCACTTCACGTTTTGTTTTTTTTAGCATTAGCAGAATTAACTTTATTGAAGCAAATTGTTTACAGCCCATATGACACAGCTCATTGCCGTAAAGAAGGATATTTCTCATGTGCTTGAAAACTACACAGCAGCCCTGGAAAAGCAGACACACCTGCTGAAAAGGTAACTTCTCTTTACGTTTATATGGTACAGAAATATGCATCAGTTTGACTTAAAGCTCAAACTTATGTGCCAGAAGAATGTCATAATAATATTGTTATATTCATGAAATGTATAGTTATGTATGCAATTTAATTGTAGTTAAATGTGTCAAAAGATTCTGGGCAGCTGCTTTGTCAGACCTTTGTAGAGAAGCTTCTGCTCCTCAGTGTAAAGCTCTATACATCGTGATTAAAGTTCACATTCCAGACTTTAATTTAAAGTTACAACACTTTTTAAACCTGCCCCCTTCATTTCAGGGCACCATTATGTTTGGGACTTTGTTGCATATATCTTGCTTTTCTTCTGTGATTCATAGACATCAGCAGGTGCTGAGTATCTTCTCTGGTCATGTTCTGCCAAACCTCTAATACAGTCACCTTCTCCTGCTTGTTCTGGGGGCTTTAATTTTCTTCTTCAGCATTCAGTATGGAGATCTTGCTCAATTGGTTTTAAATCAGGTGAAACATGTTAAATGTTTTAGTTTTGAGACACTCCCATGTATGTTTGCAGTTGTTTTTTTATAGCAGGTTGGAACGCCATCCATTTACATTTACATTTACATTTACATTTATTCATTTGTCTGATGCTTTTGTCCAAAGCGACTTCCAGGTTCAGGAACAATCAGCATAAATTCAGACATGACAACACTGATGT